>LNAC01000592.1:87128-224949 GCA_002007465.1 Ailurus styani
AGCCCAGCCCCCCCACCCCTGAATGACCCTTGTGGCGGTCTGAAAGGCCCAGAAAACTGTGGGCAAATCACTTCCAAAGGGCTGAACACTGCATTTATGACAACAAATCCTAAGATTTCACTGGTTCTTTTTCTTTTAGTAAAAGGCTTCTTTTCTTTTATCACAGGCTTAACCATTTTGGTACAATTCCTAACACATTCAGAAAGTTTGTGACATTGAAGCTCCTAATGATCAAAAGCCTCCAGATTTTTTCCCAAGAACCTGCTACATTGAGGATCTTTCTTCCCCTTTCCTATTTTGGTGAGGGGTAGTTTGGTCTTTGTTTATTTCTTTAGCCCAAGCTTCAAAGCAGGACTCTAGTAAGGTTGTCATCACTGTAAAGCCAGGACCTGGAACAGTGTCTAGTTCATAGTAGGAACTCAATAAGAGCCAGTGAACTAAATAAATCTCAATTTAGGAAACTCTATCCATTGCTGTTTACTTAATTTTTGAATCAGCCTTAAGATTCAGTTAGTTGAGGTCATTTGCTGTCTAAACTCAGCATTAGTTATACTTCTTAATTCATGCTCTCTCTAAATTTAATAAGTCTGCTTTGTTTAGCTTTACCTAAGACACTGATAAAAACACTGGACAGGCTGGAGCCAAAGTTAAAGCCCTTTATTTTAGAACTCAGCAAGACACACCAGTCAAGGTGACATTGAGCCATTAACCACATACTAGGGCTGAAACAGCTAATTCAGGTTAGAGTTCATCATCTTATTCTTAGAAAGCTTTTTAAAAAATGCTTTGTTAATATCAAAACACAGTAGTCAGTAGGCTGAATCTTATTAAGACAAAAATCTTCCAATATCACTAATTTCATGTGATTCAACCTAATTGAAAGTACCTCTAATAGCTAGCCAATGTTTTGTTCCCTTAGAGAATCTATACTGGTTCCATTCTACCATGCTGTTTTCTACCTCAGAGATCAAGATATTTGCCCAAGTCTTCTCCAACTAACAGCTCACCTGTGCAGGTTCCTTCTTCACTTAAGTTTCCATTTGCTTGACTTAGAGACCAAGACCTATTCAATGTAACTGAAAGGTTGTCTATGAATGCCTTATGTGTATCTTGGGCTCTCCTGCCACTACTGTCTTACCATTTATCACCTGAAGATGATTCTCTCTTTGCCCCAAAATAAATCCCTATTCCTCCTTAAGTAGGTAAATGACATTTTACAATGCCTCAAATTATGAATATCAAGGCATTTCTATAAGTGTTTAGCAAGTTGATCATTCATATTATTATTAAATCCCTCCCCTACCTCCAAGAGTCAAATGACCGTTAACAGTACCAAGGCAAAAGAAAGAAATTTCTTAAGATGGAATTGTATATGACAAATATTATTGAGCATAGGTCCAAAGCTGTTGAATATATGATTTTGAAATGAATGCACCAATACATGGAATTATCTGAAAGTTACATGACACATTATAGCCAGAGATTATATAGACATTTACCTGGAAAGATTTGGAAAAAAAATTAAGTATAGAAAATTGTCTTGATGGTTATCATTTTCAAAATCAATAGAAGCTGATTACTAAAGCTATGTGTCATAATATTCTAATGTGGTCCTGGCTCTTAAAAATATAAATGGGTTTCTAAAGTGTGACATCCTGTACATGGTATGTCAGGTATGTCAGAATTCATTCTCCTAGTCTTGTTTTTTGTTCATTTCATATTCTGTAATTAGTGACAGTGGTCAGAGATGAAAAAAAGTTCCAGTAATGCAACATCACCAGTGTTTACTATTTTTAAATACATGAAAGCAGGCTTTTTTTTTTTTAAGTTTTTGTATGGACATATGATTTCATTTCTTTTGGAAAAATCCTAGAATAGAATGACTAGCCATATGATAAGTATAAGTCTAACTTTATTAGAAACTGCTAAAGTTTTTTCTAAAGTGGCTATCACATACACATTTCCACCTAAAATCTGGTAGTTTCATTTCTTCCATATCCTGAACAAAACTTGAAACCATTAACCTTTTCTATTTCACCCTTTTCAGTGTATGTGTAGTGGTATTTCATTGTGATTTTAACTTGCAGTGAAAGCAGTTTTAAAAAGCAAGCCAGATCTAAGCTTTAATCAGATGAAATATCAGTAAGTATTAGTAGCTACTATTAAATCAAAGAAAAGGAGAAGATAAACTAATGATTTTAAAATTATCTAAAACTAGAAACGAGAATATTCTTAAAAGAGGACTTAGACAAATGAACTTTAGCAACAAAGATTTCAAATGAGACTTTTAAATAAGTTATTCCCTTGAATGGGCAGTCCAATCTGAACTGGGAAAGCTTCTAGCACATAATTTCAAAGGTCACTTTTCCTTCCAGGAAAGTAATCCTGTGCCTCTACACTTGGGGAAGCAAGCTTCTTCTGGACAGTGCATGGATAGGCGGCTAAGCTGCCAATTATGTGTCAAGTTTTCCAGTTTGTGTTTTTTCCAAAGCTCTTTGCTTCTCACCACTTTGAGCCATATCCTTATGTCCTTGCTCATTAGCAGTAACAGTGTACAATCAGAAAGAAAAGGATGACCTTCAAGCCAAGCTCTGTTGATTTGTAGAACCAATTAAATAAGCAATGGGGTGAACAAATGAATGTACAGTTTTCAACTAGGCTTTAGGGATCAAGTGTCCATTCATGTCTTCCGCCCATTTCCCAAATGGATTACTTGTTTTTTGGGCACTGAGTTTGATAATTTTTTTTATAGATTTTGGGTACTAACCCTTTATCCAGTATGTCATTTGCAACATTGTGGAGAATTTTGCTCACCTTAAATTGGTAAGCTTTTATATTTAAAACATCTAGGCTCACGACTGCTTTGTCTTTTCAGATAGTCAGAAAGCACATTGACTGAGTAACTTTTCAAAGGAAACTCGTTGAAAAGGATTTGCAGCTAGAACAAAGGTGACAAGTTGACCTTTGCTGGCTGCAAAGACCTTTGTCATAATAATCAGCTGCTTTCTGGTCTGTAAGAGAATGATTCCTTTGGCTTTCATTTTATTGTTTCCAATATCAGGTCTGGGTCATTATAAATATTATTCTGCAAGTCTGTGGAGAACCAGAGTTTGAGTGATGATGCCCTTGAAATGGTCCAGATCTTAAATTCACCTGGAAAAGTCAGGCAAATGTTTTTTCCTGTTGCTTTATCTTTTGGGGGAAATGTTTACCACATTACTGAAAAATTAACCAATAAAATGAGTTTCAGGTAAAGATGTTAATCCTTATATATTTCCTAGCTATTTAGGTTTGTGATGGAATTTGCCTCAAAAGAGACCATGAGTCCTCACTATAAATATTCCCCCAAAGTTTTCCCCAAAAGACTGTGGCCATTTACTACAATGTCTATACAATGTCTATAAGATTTGGGAAGTACCCAAATCTTTGAAAAATTACTAAACACTGGCTCTGAAATGACACTAATTTCTAAGAAACCAACAATATCACTGTGAGCTATATGTGGGGCTCATAGTGCATATGTAGTAGATAGAGTCTTATATAAATTTCAAATTACATTGGGCCCACCTGGTCTATGGCCCTACCTTGCGGTTAGTTATTCCTCAATTTCTGAATGTATAATTGGAATAGACACATTTGGCAAATGGAAGTATGTCTATGGGGTAAAAATTATTGGAACTTCCCCTCCCTACCAAGATAGTAGCCCAGGGGGAATTTCAAAGATTAATGCCACCAACAAAGTCTTGAAAGAAGTGATGGTGGTACCTATCACACACACATTTAACTCACCAATGTGACCTGTACAGAAATCAGATAGATTTTGGAGAATGACTGTAGATTACCACAGTCAATCAAGTAGTGACTATAAATGTAGCTGCTGACCTAGATGTAGTATCTTTACTAAAGTAAATAAACAGTCTGTCACATGGTACGTAATACCTTTCTTTCCATAGTAATTTGCAAAGACCGTCAGAAATGGCTTTACTTCAAAGGGAAGACAATATACCTTCATAATCCTGCTTCAGGCAAACTGTATATATCCTAGCTATTTAAGTTTGTGATGAAATTTACCTCAAAAGAGACCACAATTTCTCACTATAAATTCTTCCAAATCTTCCCCAAACGATGTACAGCCCTTTGCTGGAGTGTCTGCACACTGGAAAAAAGGAAATACCCAATAAATTTTCTTGCTCTCTTCCATAATATAATACGCAAAGATCTTTTTTGTCTTGATGTCCCACAAACTTCACACTACACTGACAAGATTATGCTGATGGGATCTAATGAGCAGGAAGGAACAAGTATTTAAGGTCTTAGTAAAACATGGGTGATAAACCCCCGAAAATTTCAGAACCCCCATACCACGACCTCAGTGAAGTTTTTAGGGGTTTAACTTGTCTGGAACGAGTTAAGATATTTCCTCCAAAATTAAAAATAAGTTCTTGCTCTTCATACCACCTACCACCAAATAAAAGGCACAATGATTGACAGGCCTTTTTTAAATTTTGGAAGCAACATATACTACATTTCAGTGTGCTACCTTAACTCCTCTAGAGAGCCACACACAAGTCTACCAATTTAAAGTGGGGCCAGAACAAGCAAAGGCACTGCAGTACGTTCAAGCTGCAGTACAAGCCTCTCTAACACTTGAACTTATTACGTAGCAAAGCAAATCCAACGACACTTGAAATCTCTGAGGCAAATAGGGATGTTGGTTAGAACCCCTGGCAAGTACCAACAGGGGACTCACAATGTAGGCCACTAGGATCATGGAAAAAAATGTATGCCCTTTTCTGTAGATAACTATTATCCTTTTGAGAAAAATCTTTTGGGTTGCTACTGGGCCCTGATAGAGACTGAACTCCTAACCATGGGACAGCAGGTGAGCATGAGGCCTGAGCCTCCCATGATGAACCCGAGTCATAGGTTAAGCACATGCAGGATAATCTACCTATCCTAAAACAAAAATGAAGCAAGTTTGAAAGGTATAAAAAGTTGTGCTGGGAAAGGCAGTCTCAAGAGCACAGTCTTTTGACCCCCCAACTTAGCCAAGTTAGAATGGGCCTGAAGTCTAAAACATGCCCTTCTCAAGAGATAAAGAGCTCATGCAGTCTGTGCTGTGCTTATTGCCATATATGGTATTACCTTTTCCTGTTTTAGGCTCTATGTCTGCTTCTTTGTTCTCCTTAAGTGTGTGCATCAAGAATTGTGTTCGCAGCGGGCGCTTCACCATGCCACCGTTGCTTTCCAACACCAGTGCTGCCTCTAGCTTGCCGAGCTCCAGCCAAAGGAGAAGGGGGGTGAGGAGGTTTCTGTACCATGGCTCCTACAAAGCAGACCGACCAGTGGTAAAGCAACGAGGAAGCAACTGGCTACAAAAGCCGCTCGCAAGAGTGCACCCTCTACTGGAGAGGTGAAGAAACCTCATCGTTACAGGCCTGGAACTGTGGCACTGGGATCAGAACTTCCTTTCCAGCGTCTGGTGCAAGAAATTGCTCAGGACTTCAAAACAGATCTGCGCTTCCAGAGTGCAGCTATTGGTGCTTTGCAGGAGGCAAGCAAGGCCTATCTGGTGGGCCTCTTTGAAGACACCAACTTGTGTGCTATCCATGCCAAATGTGTCATAATTACGCCAAAAGACATCCAACTAGTGCACCACATACGTGGAGAACGTGTTTAAGAATCCACTACGATGGAGAAAATTTCATTCTTTAAAAAAAAAAAATTCTCTTCTTCCTATTATTAGTAGTTCTGAATGTTAGCTATTTTTTTCTCATGGGGTTAAAAGGTACCTAAGCATATGATCGCAAGTGGAAAACTAGGAGACAGAAATCAGTTATTGGCAGTTTCTCCATTTTCATTTGTGTGTGAATTTTTAATATAAATGCAGGGACATAAAGCATTAATGCAAGTCAAAATGTTTCAGTGAACACGTTTCGGCAGTTCAACTTTATAACAATTATAAATAAACCTGTTAAATTTTTCTGGACAATGCCAGCATTTGGATTTTTTTTAAAACAAGTAGATTTCTTATTGATGGCAAATAAATGGTGTTTGTAGCATTTTTATCATACAGTAGATCCATCCATTCACTGTACTTTTCTGAGTCGTCCTACATGCAAGTACCTGTTTTTAATGTTGACTGCCTTCTGTGCTGTTCCTGTAAGTTTGCTATTAAAATACATTACAAAAAATAAAAAAATAAAAAATAAATAAAATACATTACACTATTAAAAAAAAAAGTGTGTGCATCAATAGCCCAAAAGGCATGCCCCTAGCTTTCAGACTCCATGGTGGTGGGGAAGAAATTCTTCTGCTAAGGCAGGACAGAGGTGCATATAAGCCACTCACCCTCACTGGCTTCCAGGGGCAGCCCCTAGCCATGAGAGACCAAAGCACACTACCAATGATAATCTTGCTCTGTCTCTTCTCTATGTAAGAAAAGCACTATTCTATCCAGTGCATGACAGTGTTGTTCTTCTTTGGTGACTCCAGTGCTGACATATAGTGGGGTAGAACTGTCTGAGTTCCATTCCTCAGGTTAGCATTTGTGATGATCTTTGCTATTATCCGCGTAGTTGGGATCCTCCCCTGATATTGGTTAGCAGTGTAGTGTTCTACTCAACAAGCTGTATTAACAAGTATTAACAAGTCACTCAGACTTCTTTAACACAACTCTAGTTGCATTGCCTCCTCTCTATCAACCCTTGGCTTCCTACGACACCAGTAAAGATAATTGTGTTCCAAAAGAATCCCCATATTTATCTACTACATATTTATCCAGAGGAAGTTCTTAGTAATCAGATGGCAAAATGATGCCAGTCATTCTCTTTCCCCAGTTACCCCAGGATTTTCTCACTGGGACCTTGAACAACGTGACTATGAAGTCTATGCATATGCTCAACAACATGGACTTTCCCTAGAAATGACAAGTCTAAGTATGATTAATCTGTTAATAGTTGAGATTAGCATTGACCCCCCAGTTAAGGCACCATCTTCCAGGAGTAGACCACTACCAAGTGGCAGGTTGATTACAATGAACTCCATCCAACATGGATGGAGCATAAATTCATCATCACTGCAATAGACACCTATTCTGAATACGGATTTGCCTGCCCTGCTGAAGTGGGAAGGTGGCAATGGAGCACCACCATCCATAAACCCACAGACTGTGTTTGTACATAGTCAAAGCATTCTCCATATTGTTGCTTCTGACCAATGAACTTATTCCACAGCAAAGCATACCAATGGGCTTACACCCATAAAACAACCTGGCTATTGAAAGGTGGAGTAATTTACTGAACACTAGTTAGGACCCTTCACATGGGAGTGGCTCCACTTATTATTATAGCTAATAAATCACTCCCAAAATTGTTGCTTCCTGTCCTGGCAACTTGGGCTCTGCTAGTTTGGAGGTCTTAGTTCACAAGGAGGCAATGCTTCAAGCAGAGGACACAACAATGGTTCCACTGAATTGGAAAATGAGATTGGCAATTTTAGGTCTATGACACTAAACCAACAAGCAGGGAAAAAATAAAAGAAAAGATCACTCTTCTGGCTGGAGTGATTGATCCCAATTACCAAGGGAAAATTAGGCTGTTGCCACAAATCAGGGCAAAAAGAACTATTTTTGGAACACAGGAGATTCCTTGCAGTATCTCTCCATATGTCCAAGAACAATAGTAAAGCTTTATGTAAAACTACAGCAACCAAACAAAATGCAGGATAATTGAGGAGTCAGAGCCTTCAGGAAGTCTTGGGTTACTCCACCAGATAAAGAACCCCAACCAGCTGAGGTTCTAGCAGGAAGGAAGAGGAAATATAATAACAGTAGGGGGGAAAGGGAGCCACTGCTATCAATTACAGGTTTATCACCATTTAGAGAAACAAGATCTAGAGTAGCTTTGCATATTTTCTCTTTGCTTGCCATATGTATATGTATATTTATATATGCTAACAATTTTCTTCTTCTACCTCCCTCTCATCTTTATTTTATATACAAGTTGTTGGAGGTTAACTTTACAATTTCATTTGTAAGTAACAAAATATTCTGTGGGTCTTTGACAGAATTCGATGAGTAATGAATACAGCCAGTGATAGATAAAATGACTGTTAGGACTGTGTCCCCTCATTTTGGGAAAAGGATAAAATCTTCTTCACCTTTAAGAAGGATTTGTTCACTGTTGTACAGAAGTTCAAATGTGTACAGAAGAGTGTATATGGAAGCAGAGTAACCAAAGGACTATAGTGTAGCAATTATCAATGTTCTGCCCCTGAGGAGCAGACAGACCACTTATTGCCTCCTCTATGATACTGAGATCTGTAAGTATTTCTCCTTTGTCAGCTAGCATAACAGGCTTAGTCACTTGATGGTTCTGGAGGTACAGTGGAGAAGGAAGGGATTCCTGTTCTAGTCTGGTGTCCTCCTCTCATGAAGGTCCTACAGCATATATCGCCTCACTAGCATCTACTCCTACAACATAAGCAGCTTCTCCAGCACCCAGTTCACGTGGCATATAGCATCTGGCAGTTCCCCAGTGGCCAAAAGCTTTCCCCAGCACCCCTTCAGGCAGCTTCAGTGCAACACATATGTCCATGAATGGTTTTCCCCAGCCTCTCTTTGGGTCGCCCTGAGGCGAGTTCCAAGGTATGGTACCTTCCTAAGGGTACTCTCCTGAACCTCAAGGGTAGATTTCCAACGATTCTCCCAGCGCAGAACAGCGCCTAAGTTCTTAGAGAAAGAGAGACTGGGAGGGAGGAAGGGGCAGAGGGAGAGAGAGAATCTTAAGCAGGCTCCATGCTCAGCATGGAACCAAACATGGGGAACAATCTCATGATCCTAAGATCATGAATGACCTAAGGTGAAATCAAGAGTTGGTCGCTTAACCAACAGCCACCCAGGTGCCCCTGAATGATACATGGTTTTGATCCCTATCGTAAATATTCATATTAGAGTAAATTTTAAATGATGTGAAGCAGATATCTCAAAATATGACTCTGCAAGCATTTCTGTTGCCCTCATCATCCAATTGATGTTCACATCTTTATCAGCTCTGTATACACCTTGGAAAGGGAAAGAGCATTTCTTGAGCCTCTAGCAAGAGACAGGCACTCAATCCTCACAGAAAACTTACTACTGATCCCATTTTATAGATGAGAACACTAGATAGGGGACCTCAGCCATTTGATCAATATCAAGTAACTAATAAGCAGCCAAGCTAGAATTTGAGTCTTGGTCTTCATGGTTCTAAAGTCCAAAGAACTCTAGCACCATGAAAAGCAAATGAGAACAGAAGAAAAATAACCGAAAAATAATACTTTGACTCTAAAAACGAGAGACACTTCAATTCAACTGTACAACATATGTCTGTCTGTACTAAAGTTAACATTTTAAGATGGCATCAAACCTTTGTCCCAGAAATTCTGCTTTAAGGAACCCATGTAAGAGAAGTCAATAAGGTGTAGGCAAACATTTAGGCACCAAAAATGTGGGCAAACTCCACATGTCTATATACAGGTTGAATAAGTTGTGGCCCAGACCCAAAATCAAATATTATGTAGTCACTAAAAATAAACTTTTCTAGAAGTTTCAATGAAATGGAATGGAAAGTGAAGAAAATCATGATACAGAACCATAAAATGTAAAACTAATTATGTAAACATAGAAACACATATATATACATTATTTTTTTAAAAATAAAAGGCTAGAAGATTTATACAGATTAGTTCAGCCTAAAGGGAATGCAAAGGAATTTTTTCTGTACACTTGTCTGTTTTCTAAAATATCCATAGTAAGCATTGTTATATTTATAATAATAAATGTAAGCTGTTTGTAATAAAGAACTTTTCAAACTTTCTAAATAAGCAAATATTTGATTTCCCAAATAATTATTCTATGGGAAATAATTTTAGAGATGTATAGTTGTATTTATAAAGAATATTTACAAGACCAACATTCTAATGTTACTTCAATAGCCAAAATTTACATTATCATATGCAAAGCATGTATAAATTTAATCATAGCCCTCCTAATCTATTTATATATACACGGATAACACCCTAGAAAATCTGATCTTAACCCATGATACAGAATTCTTATTTCAACTTCTGAGAACTATCAAGTTAAGCTCCAAGTCTCTTTTCAGTTCATTTCCTTGAGTTGAATTTTTGTGATAAAGACAAACCCAGAAACTATTAGTCCTCTATGCCTGCATGCAGCCTTTCTCCCTATTCCCCCTGATAATGGCATTCAGCTCAGGGCAATAGATTATTATAATTTAAACCACACACTTATTTTAATTACTTTCCACATTTTCATTTGCCATCTTGTCAGAACAATGTATGAGTCACAGTGAACAATTAGCGCACTGGAAGAAAAGATGTGCAAAGCTAAATGAAAGCCTAGTTCAGTTAGTTGCTCAGGCCAATGTCGTGATGATTCTGACAGTCCCATTTCCTTAAGACCGAAGCCACCAAATTACATTTGACTTTCTCTTCATGAGAGAGAAGGTCTACTGATTCAACCAGCAAGACCTTACTCTCACTTCCCCAGGTTCTTGAGGAACCACACAAAGCAAAGCCATGTACTAAGAGAACTTCTTCAGGACTAACCTAGGACTCACCTTCACATCTTCACATTGCCCAGTGCAGCCCAAAGTGCCCAATACTAGCACAAAGCTAGTATTCATATATGCTGAGCAGATTAACCTACGTGGCATACTCATTTGGTGAGGGAGAAAAGCTGTTTGCAGCAGTCTAGGATTTCTTCCTTGTTCTCAACAATAAAAGATAAATGTGTTTATTTCTAGTGGAATATGCTATTGCTAGAATGACTGGTGGTTTAGTTCTAAGAAAAGAAAGGCTTTGTTGGGGCGCCTGGGTGGCTCAGTGGGTTAAAGTCTCTGCCTCTGCTCAGGTCATGATCTCAGGGTCCTGGGATCAAGCCCTGCATTGGGCTCCATGTTCGGCAGGGAGCCTGCTTCCTCCTCTCTCTGCCTGCCTCTCTGCCTACTTGTGATCTCTCTCTCTCTCTGTCAAATAAATAAATAAATAAAAATCTTTAAAAAAAAAAAGAAAAAGAAAGGCTTTGTTGCTTAGGTTTTCTCACTGACATAACTTCTATTTTTGTAGAGCCATAGAACCATTGGGGTTTTTCTGGTGGCTTTCTCTTATTTGATTCAGGAACAATGAGCAACAGAATTTTCACTCTGTTAACATTTGGGATTCTAAATAAGACCAGGATATGAGTAAATAACAATCCAAAATAGCAACTGAAGGGCAACAAAACCCTTCCTACTGAAACCTTCTTATTTTTAATCTTTCCAGATTCCAATAAATTACCCCGCTGTTTATTGCTTTGGATTCAAGCCCTGAAAGCATCTGATAAAAAGGCAAGAGTATAATCTGAAATAAATAACAATATATTGGGGTGAAACTTCTTTGTAGTTTTGTTCTTAAAAACTTTTAAATTCATTCTCAATGTGTTTTGGAAATATACATGCTGGTTAAGCTTGGATTTGTTACTAGGAAGCGATATGGCCCCTGTAACAGAAAGTTGCTTGTGTTCTGAACCATGTTTATGAGTTCTGAGCTTCAGTGAAGTGGTTAATGAGTACATTTAACCACTGTACTTAAATTATCTGAAAATTTCAACTAGCACCTGGCAAGACGGAAGGGAGAAGGAAATTCTCTCTCCATTGCTAAGAGAGATCATGAAGTTATACCACTGATGGGGAAAAAGAGTAACTGGGAAGACAGAGACGAAGGCCACGACCACTATGTCATCTATCTTTTTGATTTCTGTTAAAAGTGGAAAGGAAACTCTAAAAAGAACTAGGTTAGAATTATGAGATAATGCCTTCAGGAGCAGTTCTAGTACACTTAATGAAATGATTCACTAATTCGAAATAGTCATAGGTACTACAACATGGAATTTCAAGAAATTTTGGAGCCACACTGGTCTACCATAGCCAAGAACAGCCCCCAACTCTGCACCAACAGTAGATTCAAGGAGTGGTTGTAACATAACTCTTAGGTCATTTTTCCAGAAACCACTCTGGACTACTCTCCAGATATCTGCCTACTAAAATGAAGAATTTCTGACCCCCTGCTTCATAGTAATACCACTTCCTGGCCTTACACTTCACAGACTTTTGTTGACTTCCATATCCAAGCTGACTAGAACATGAAGCATATAGAAATAAACCTTTATGAAATACTGAAAAGGCAACTTTAACAAAATGATTGGCAGACACAGAGACAGAGATACAGAACAATAAGGAGGTTGGAGAATGAAGAAAGAGAAAAGAGAGGGAAGAGGTTATGGCCTTCTAGGAATTCTCATCATATCTTTAAGGTCCAACTCAACTGCTCCCATCTTTTGAAGACTTCCCAAACGTACACCCCATCACAACTAGTTGGTTCCATGCTTCTGTAGCATTTTGAATACGATTTCTAACAGCAATTTTGCTCTATATTGAGGTCAGCAGACTTTCAGTAAAGGGCTATGTAGTTTCTGTTGCAACTATTCAACTCTTCCATTTTACCATGAAAACAACCACAGACAATCTATAAATCAATGTGCATGGCCGTGTTCCAATAATTTTATTTCCAAAAATAGGTGGCAGGATGGATTTGGTTCATGGACCATAATTTGCCAGCCCCTGTTTGATGTCATATTTATTTATGTATTATTATCTCTTACTCATCCTGCATATTCTTTGATGGCATATCACACTCATATTGAATCCTCTGTGATTCATACACAGTAAGTACAATGGATTGAATGTTGTATCCGCCCCCCCACCCCAAAAAATCCTATGTTGAAGGTTAGTCCTCAATGTGATGGGATTAGGACATGGGGTTTTTAGAAGGTGATTAGGTCATGATGGTAAAGGCTTCATGAATGTGATTAGCACCCTTATAAGAAAGACCCCAGAGAGCTACCTCTTTCCACTTTCACCCAACAACAACTTTCACACAACAACAAGACGGTCATCTATGAACCAGGAAGACAACTCTCACCAGATACCAAATATGCCAGTGCCATAACTTCTTAGAACTGTGGCAAGTACGTTTCAGTTGTTTATAAGCCACCCAGTCTGTGGTATTTTTGTTATAGGCAGCCCAAATAAACTAAGACAGTGAAGGATAAATAAGTGTTTTCAGAACATATAAACTGACAGAAACTATCAGAAAAAGCATTGTCTCATGCCTTTCTGAAGTCCGGGTAAACAATGACTACCAGACTTCTCTTATCTACAGGTAGAAGCAGAATAATTGCTCAGCAATTATGAGCATCAGTTAAAAAATTCATAGGTAAGTTCTTCCATGACCCTGAATAGAACACAACCACTTTTAAAAAGCCAGAGGTATTATTATAATACCGCCTCCCATCTCCAGCCCCTCAAATCTTGTATCACTGTCCATTTCACCTTTCAATGTCCAAAGAGCATTCTTTGGCAAAAATTGACAAGATAAGAAACAACAAACTTTGGAGAGGTTGTCAAGAAAGGGAAACCCTCTTACACTGTTGGTGGGAATGCAAACTGGTACAGCCACTTTGGAAAACAGTGTGGAGGTTCCTCAGAAAATTAAAAATAGAGCTACCCTATAACCCAGCAATTGCACTACTGGGCATTTACCCTAAAGACAGAGATGTAGTGAAAAGAAGGGCCATATATACCCCAATGTTCATAGCAGCAATGTCGACAAGAGCCAAACTGTGGAAGGAGCCAAGATGCCCTTCAACAGAAGAATGGATAAAGAAGATGTGGTCCATATATACAATGGAATATTATGCAGCCATCAGAAAGGATGAATACCCAACATTTCCATCAACATGGATAGAACTGGAGGAGATTACACTAAGTGAAATAAGTCAATCAGAGAAAGACAATTATCATATGGTTTCACTTATTTGTGGAATATAGGGAATGGCATGGAGGACTTTAGGAGAAGGAAGGGAAAAATGAAGGAGGGGAATCAGAGGGGGAGATGAACATGAGAGACTACAGACTCCAGGAATCAAACTGAGAGTTTTATAGGGGAGGGGAGTGGGGGGATGGGTATTAAAAAGGGCATGTATTGCATGGAGCACCGGGTGTCATATGCAAACTGTGAATCATGGAACACTACATCAAAAACTAATGATGTAACTGTATGGTGACTAACATAACATGATAAAAAAAGTATTCTTCATGACACTAAAAAAGAGAAAACAAAATATGGATTGAGAAGATCGGGTTTTTTGCTCAACAATCAACATTACGCTAACCACTTTTAAATTGTTTTCCCTATCACAAGAACATTTTCGCCTATTTTCTTCCACTACTGCGTGCTTCGGTAAGCAAAACCAAACTGTATTAGAAACTTATTTAAAACACTGTGGACTGATGTTTTAAATACAGTTTCAATAAACTTTAGGAGTCAATACTATAAAGACTTGAAATATAATCACTCATTAAAAAAACACTCCCACATAGAACCTTCTCTAGTGGCCAATCACAACTTTGGGCTGTTTTGGTTTATGACACTGGCCACTGTGGCCCAGCCATTTAATCTTATCATCAACATCAATCAACAATTTTTATTACAACATTTTGCAGGCTGAGCAAAAGATATTTCTCCAGAGGACAAATTAGGCCCCCCAAAGTGACTCTTGCAAATAAATACTATTGGCCATAACTTGCTGTGCTACAGCTCACTCACAGCAATTCATTCTTTAAATGCCACAAAAGCCAAAAGCCAGCATATAATTTAAAAAAAAAAATGTCCAAAGAGATTCATATAATATAATGGCTATCTAGTGACTGAATAAAGATTTTTAGTGGTTCAATGACAACATGTACTTTCACTTATGGCTCCAATGGTTGTCATCCAAAAGATATTAAGTATGTCCAAATATCCTTTAAGACAGATCATAACTCACCATTAAGATGATGCAAGGCCCTATTAGGCTGACAGGCAGACTTCCCCATTGGTTCAAGGTGCTCATCTCTGAGCTTGCACTCAACAGTGAAAAAGCAATGGCTAAACAAAAGACACTATGCAGAATGGCTAATTGCCAGATATACCACCAATAAATCAGTTGGACCCCATTAATAAGTAATGGCGCTCAATTTTCTGTTAATTCAGATACTCCCTGCAAACCCAGGGAGCTCTTTAAAAGTAACTGCAGCAATAATTCCCCTTTATGTAAGTCAAATAAAATTATCGTTTAATCCTAGAGTTGTATCCTGTAAAAATAATCATTATGATTAATTATTTAAGTATTTCTCAGCACAGATTATAGGAAACCAGAGTCCTGGGTTCACTATTCCAGCCTGGTTATCAATATGCATGCAACTTGTTGTCTCTGACTTCTCAAGTTGCTGTTGGTAAAACAGGAAAGCCCAAAATATTACATAAATAATATATAAGTCTAGATTTAATCACTATTGACTATAATAACAAAATAGTTTGTTTTATCTGACAATCTCTACATGCTTACTTGATTTTCCAGATTTTACCATGTTTGGCACAAGAGGGATATAAAAAAAAGTGTTTTTAAACAAGAAGCATATAGAGAAGTGTTCAACAGGGAACTCAAGGGTTTGCTGTTAATTGCTGTGAAGTGGAAGTGGATCCCTTAATCTTGCAGTTTTTCCTCCAAAAAAGCACTCATAAATTTTGCTCTTTTTTCTTCCTACCAGGCAGAAGAAATGATGAAACACTGTCTCTCCCTGGAGAGTAACATGTTCAGAACCAATCTAAGCAATTGCTATGACACTGGTCAAAAATACAGTAAAAAAACTGTTTGTGTTTCTATAGCATCTTTTTCCCCCTTGCATTACTAGGATTTTATCTCCAGCAAAGGATTTCAATGTCAACATTTGAAAACATCCAAGTTTCTTGCCATGAGGAATAAACAAGATGACGTATGCAACAGCACTCTGTAGAACAGTAAAATGTCATATGCAGGCTGGACATGTGTAGGATATTATTAGTAATATAGTTTAGGAATAATAATAATAATACGCACTTAAACTTTCCACAAAAATAGCACTCCACGGTCTATTAATCCAAGCCCTGTCTGCAGCCTGGTATTTATATGTGCAGCAAATCCTCTGAGAGCTATTCTAGACTGAATGCATACATTTAATAAATATAATCACTCCCAAATTACAAATTATGAATTATTTTTCAGAAGACTACAGTGGCTATTATAATGGGTAAACATATTTAAAGAACATTATAAGCTTTTCAAAAACTGTATTAAGAAATGTATTAAGAAAAGCAGTGATTGCTTTGTTGGTCTTCAAAAGACGGAGTTGAGATAGATAGATTCATTGACAGATAGATAGATAGATGATAGATAGATATTGAGCTATCAGAGCCTTCTTCTTTGCAAGTTGCCCAAAGGGCATCTCCCAAACTCTTATTTTCCTGGATCCTGTAAGATGATTCCATCTTTCCCTACCAATATGAACCATATAGATAACTCAATTAATAAAGCTGGTGCTTGGGAAGACACTGAGATCCAAGCAATGTGAATATCTAGCACCTAAACCACAAGAATTCCTGCTGATTTTAGTGTTGTTTTCAGTACTCAGATATTTTTTAATAAATACATAAAAATTTTCTCACTTTATCTTTAGTACTCGAAATCTATTAAAAAAAGATCAGGACCTTTTGTTCAAATTATTAACTAGCTTATGATGTGCATAAATTTGCTTAATTGAGTTCAAAAGGCTTAAAGTCTAAATATATAAGATAAAATAAATGAATTACTGCTACAACTCTATAAAGTGCACTTAAATTCAACATTCAAGACATGAAGAATATTTTCCTACCATCTCTTAAACCAATCAAGGTAACATTTTGGATTAAAGAAAATAAATATTCATATGATAGTTCCTATTGTGAGTTCTTATAGATGAAGGTTACTAACCAGGGATGAACTTAGATTTCTCCACAAAACCCAGTGAAGAATGCAGGTCCTCCGGCAGGTCCCTATGGCAGGATCACCATGAGCACGTAGGTCATTATATGTCCCCAGCACATCCCATATCCACCAAAGCACCAGTTTTGCCCATTCCCACACAAAATCCTAGGAAGACCTGACAGATTGCAAGAACTACAAAGATGTTGCCAAGTCCCCCAGTGATTTTGTTTCATGCCTGTTGTATTATACATTACACATTTCCAACACTGTGCCAGGGAAACTCACTGGTGACACAGACATAGAGAGCTACAATTTGCATGATTTTTCGATCAGAAGAAGAGTTTCCCAAACAGTAGCAAATGTGCCATGATTTTAGATAATACAGAAACGAACCTTCAAATAAAATTAGTAGTTATATATTTATTTTCATGGACATTTAAAAAATATAACTAGCAAACCAACTTCATATTTTTATTATTTAAGATGCGACTATTCTTAAAATTTTTAAATCAAATATAAATTGACACATTAAAAATTAAAAATATGTTGATTTAAATTTGAATTTTAGAATTTTAAGAAAGTCACAGTAGGTGGATATGGTTTAAAAGATGATGGTGGTTTGCAAATTTCTGAATATTTAGAGTGCCAAGGCCTCTTGTTGTTACTAAAGATGTATTTGTTTTTAATATTTAATAGTTAAGGATCCCAAAAGTTTAAATCGAGAAATTTATAGGTGTAAGTAATCCTGGGGAATTTTCCCCCTCGGGGTCCCTTAACGACCTATTCATTGATATGGTGAATGTGAGTAATAATCTTGATATTTGTGTGCTAAACTGTGACTACAGACATTTACATACATATATAATATATATGTGAATACATTTTACATATATGTAAATACACATAAATTACATACATTTCTCTATACAGAAACATTCAAACTTAAAATTATGGCCATGCACAATGCAGATAAAAAATTCCTTTAGTTTTAAATTTTTAAAAAATTTTAAAAGGTTCCTGATGTCCTGCTGGGCTGAGTGACTGAGACCTGGGGGCAGGAGGCCTGACCCTTCTCTAGGGCTCATCTGCAAAACAGGGACAATAATAATCCCCACTTCAGCAGGTCATGGTCAGGTGTAAAGGAGTGATTTCTATAAACTTTTTGAATAAATAAATATATATGTGTGTGTATACATATATATAAGTCTATTATTATTATAACCTTTATATGGAAGGTCCACAGTTTTCTAAGAGGATTTAAAAAAAAAGACTTCTCTGCCCCTGATTTTAGGCTGCAATTGAGCTTACCTCCAAGGAGTTCAGGAGAGGAGCAAACAACTTCAGGACCAGACCCATGTGCCACAGCACCTGCACTCAGCAACAGTTACCCCAATAGTTACCCAGGGTCAGCATTTGGCTTCCCAACTCCTTACCTGCAACAAAGTTTGCACAGAGCTCTTCCTCAAGAACAACAACAGAGGGCTGCTGTAGAGGATCAGTTAGTGGGACATGTGAACCAGGCTCATTGAGGGAGCTCCTGAGATAGCAGGGGTTGCAAAGGGGACACTGAAAAGTATGGGGGCTAGCGGGGCCACTGTGTCAAGGGTCTCAAACTCAACTAACTTCTGAGGCTGAATAGATAATAAATAAAACTGGACAAATGTGGGTCATGCTGAACTGATGAGCAAATGCATCAGCTAAGAGAGGCAGTCATTGCCCAGTACTAGCTATCATCAAAGGAGACATCATTTCATTGTCAACAAATGAAACTGACTTTTCAGGAGAAGTTGGAAATCATTTTTATATGGAAGTTCCCACTTACTAATTAGGAACTAATTCCCCCCAAAATGTTCAATCCTCTGTAAGTCAAACAAAAAACAAGCCTGTGGGCCACTAGCAATTCTAGAGCTGCCATTTTGCTAGCACTATTGTCCCAACCCAAGAGACAAAAGCGAGAAAAACCCAATAACAATGCGAAGACTATTTTTTAGGCATTTTCTAATTTCACACCAAAACAAAGATAACCAGACTGTAAACTAGAGCTAACAACTCCCTTGCAGGAGTGTTCAGAAGGCTGACGGAAATGCTAGTTTCCTAACCGTCTGAGAAAGCAGTTTACCAGTGTTTTTCTCTGGCCCGGATCAGTGTAGTACCATTACCTCCTGCCTACAGGTCCCTGGATTTTGAAGCAGGACGACAAACTGATGACCGGGACAAACATGCCCCTCAGCCACCTGGCTTCCTAATGAAGAAGTGACAGATTTTCTGCATTTCCCAGCCTTCCCCTTAACCTCTGAGATTCAGGTCTCATTAAAGACCAGGCCCGAAGGACGGCGCACTGGCGGCGTGAACACAATCACCTTCAACAGTTATTCCTGTTCAGGCATAGCTAAATGGGCCCGGCTCAACTCTTGCTCTGCACATTTCTCTGCAATTGGGGGTACTCTGGAATCCAACAAAGAACAGTTTCTGAGAATACCACATTCATACCACACCTGACCCCAACACCCCATCTGTTCTCCCAGAGCCCCTTATTTGTGAACATGAACTTAATGACCTGCTTTTCCGTCCTGGAGGATGCCTTCCAGAGCAACAGGCGCACAAAAGTTCTACAGCCATGAACTTCCTCCTCCAAGGCAACTGCGACCACCGGACTGTGAGGCGGTGGTGCTCTCCGCCCTGATCCTCGTGCGTAGCGCCTGGGAGCCTAGCGCGAGCCAAGCCAGCTGCCGCCTCCTCACTCCCACAATGCCCCGCACCGGACACAGTCCGCAAGGGCCGCCGGGAGGACTAAGTGCCTCCCACTGCGAAGAGGCGGGGCGGGGTCTTCCCTCAGAAATGGAAATGATTAGTTTCCCTCATCTCATGTGTTTCAATAAGTAAGGGACAAAGGTTTTGTGTGCGTATCTGTCCTGATGAACCAGCAAAGCTGTTTAGAAGATCATAAGATTTCTGCGCATGGTTATTAAGATCTAAGCAATGAAACTCAAAAGCACTCTCCCAAGTATTTGGAGGCCAGGTTTTCTCCCAGTCCTGTAAACCCTACTCAATCCAGATTTAAAAAAAAAATAAAGATATCAGATATTTGTTTACATTTCAGCTACTAGGTGGTTCCTTACACACTGTATGCTAAGGATTTTTTTTTTTTACTGCTGAGGTTTTTTTTTTAAAGCATATTTTCTAGCTTAACAATTCCAGAAACACTTTCAATTCTACTTTTCAATTGGTATTGTTTACTAAATGTAAGTTGTGATATTTATATATGCATATATATACATACATATATACATATATATGTAAGTATATGTGTATATATCTATGTACACACACACACACACACACACACACACATATATATATACACACACACATATCCTGGTCTAACTGTATTTTAAAAATATGTCCTCAACTCCCAATGTAGACTCAAAAAACAATAGCACTAAAAAAAATTAGAACTCAATCTTCCCAACTTCTTTATTAAAAAAAAGAAAGGAAGGAAGGAAGATAGCCAATATTCATCTGGAGAACTTTACTCTTTGGGAAACACAGGCGGATAGGCTTAGATGAAGAAAATGTTATAATCATCTATTATGAGAAGGCTTTTAAATAAGGAAGAATTTGCCCTACTGGGTAAAGCAAGTAAGATTAAAAAGGCCTCGATGAAAAACACAATTACAATGAAATATCATCCCGTGTAGGCTGGGCTCAGGAAAAAGACATGCCACTGTGGAACATGGTACAAAAAATCCAGCCAACATAGGTATGTCAGCACCAATGGGAGAAAGATGAACAGACATCTTCCTTCACTCAGTTCTCTAAACAGAGACAAGACCAAGGAATAGGGGAGGGACTGTGGAAATGATTCTCAAAATCAGTCCTTTTTTCAATGACTGAAAACCTCAAATCTGACAGTACCGGCTTGTTTTTGTAAAGACCACCACCTGGAGTGAAATCTACCTCATTCTGTGAGTGACAAAGCCCTCATTATTACTGACAGGAGATATTTTTTCTTTTTTTTTTTTTAGTGTGTTTGAACTCCCAAAGACTAAGATAGAAATCTCCGTGCCAGCCCAATCAAGACGCCAGAATAGTGTCTTCTTGTACCTCCCATGGTCGGCTGCACAGCCTCCTGGGTGACCATGTCCCAGCCCATAGGACAACAACTGGACAGGGTGGAGGGAGGAAAGTACAGGGAGGACACCTAAGCAGAGCTGAGACTGGCATGTCTGAGAGTAAGTCCCACGTGTGGAGCATGCTGGCATAGCAATCCCATAGCAGAAACACCTGGAAACAAAGAGCAGCACTACAGTGTCGTAAAGTTTCTCTTACAATGCCAGTCCTGTAGTTATCACAAAAAAAAAAGAGTTGGGGTAATCTTACAAACACAGCTCGCCTGTCCCAGACACCCTCTCTAACCTGTTTGCTGCCACTCTCCCGACGCCCAAACAGCAAAAATGGGAATTCATGTTGGCAAAGCTCAGAATGGAGGAGTTACTATGGCCCTCCCTCTGAGAAGTGGCTATAGAAACAGCAGCCTGGAGATAGGGAGGGGACACCACGTCAAAGAAGCAGGCAAAGAACACAGAAGGAATGCTGGAAGGCCACATTCCTCCTGTCCCTCCATTCTTCCTGAGAGGTAGCTACACAAATAAATAGCCAGTCACTTCCCCAAACAGTTCAGTTCCCTGAGCATTGTTTAGTGCTAGGTTATATACTGAGGGGACAGTTCTTTCTGAGGAAAGGGGTGCGTGTTCATGAGAAGTTTTAGAACACAGGCAAAATTTGCACTGGCCAGTAATAACGATGAGGATAACAGCTAAATGTACTGAGTGTTTACACAGTTTAATTAACTGTGTTCAGTGCTTATGGGGATTATATAATTTATATAATTATAAAATGAACTTGATAGGAAGGAAGATGCATAGAGAAAGCGTTGCAAGAAGGAACAGCATGAGCAAAGGTAAGGAAGAGAGAAAGTGTTGTCACATTCAAGAAATGGTGAGGTGAAAGAAATTGGTAAGAGAAGAATTTGCTAGGGATAGCTCAATGCTTCCAGGAAGCCCTCCCTCATGGCAGTTCCCCATTATGATCACTGCTCTGCATACTGTCCCTTCCACACTTAAAATGTACACGTTGCAGGATGTGCCTGCCAAGATTATATTTGGCTGGAACTATCAGATACCTAAAATAACAGACAGATGGCACTTTACTGCTCTCTCACATAGAAGCCCAGAGGTAGGCTGCCCAAGGCAGTCCCCGGCTCCATCCAAACTTCACTCCTCTGTTCCTTGGTGAGGCCCTCATCTGCAGGGCCCAATATGATCACAGGAGCTCCAGCAGTTACATCCACAGCCAGTGAGCAAGAAGAAGACATGAAAAAGGGTGGCAAAGGGGACATAGCGGACAAATAAGGGTCTTAGTAGCTGTCAGAAAACAGTTCTTCTTACACAGCATTGCCCAGACTTAGCACACAGACTTGCCCAGACCTGGCCACATTTAGCTGCAAGAGAGGCTCAGAGATGCATCTTTACGCTGGGCGGCCATGAGCCAGCTAAAAACTAGGAATTCTTTACTGAAAAAGAGGAACATAGATGTTGGGGGACAAGTAGCAGCCCCTGTCATCATTTCTTTCCTCTAGAACATTTTCTTTTTTTTCTTTCTTTTTTTTTTAATGAACATATAATGTATTATTTGTTTCAGGGGTCTAGATTTTCTTTAACTCAACTAGATCACAACTTCCTTAAGAGTAAAGACTATCTTCCACTCTTTAATGCACTTCATGGCATCTAGTACATACCAACATCCAATAAATGATGTAGGAAATAAACTGATGAAAAACAAATGAAACAAGCAAATCCGTAAAACCTTGGTAGACTCTACTTCCATGGCTGAGCTACACACAAATAGTGTGACCATATGATAATGAAACTGATTTCTTCTTTTGTTTTAAGATTTTGTTTTTTAATTTTTTGACAGAGACACAGCAAGAGAGGGAACACAAGCAGGGGGAGTGAGAGAGGGAGAAGCAGGCTTCCCACTGAGCAAGGAGCCCAATGTGGGGCTCTATCCCAGGACCCTGGGGTCATGACCTGAGCCGAAGGCAGATGCTTAATGACTAAGCCACCCAAGTGCCCCAAAACTGATTTCTTTTTCCAGTATGGATTATGTGAAGATAAAGACTTTTTAAGAACCATAATCATAACACCAGTAGAAACAGAATTTTTTTTTAACAAACAAACCAGACCCTATATACCCAAAGGAGAATCTTTATCTTCAATGCACTTTTATAGCCCCCTGAAGATTCTGTTTCACAATAACCAGTTATGTTGAATTTTCCAACTTCCAAGGGTCTACTTGGAAGTTGGAAGCATGGAATAGTGATCCAGAACCAAGTCTGATAAATAATGAGCTAGATGATCCAGTATTATTACATTTGTTTGTTTGTTTGTTTAGGTAATAGTAAAGGAACTTCCCTAGATTCTCTCATATGCTTTTAAAAATACCTATGGGACAAAGAAAAAAAGAGTACACAGATTGTGAAAAGCACTGAGTAATGTATAGAATTGTTTTGTTTTTTCAAATATTAAATCGCTATATTGTACACTTGCATCTAACGCTGTATGTTAAAATAAAAGCATATTCATGATGAAAAATAATAAAATTAAAAAACCTTAAAAAGTAAAAAAAAATGTTTTAAAAAGACCTGTGGGGGGGTAAAAAATACCTGAGAAGTAATTTTAGGAGTATAAGTCCAAAATCTTTTCAAGACTGGTAAATTACCTAAATGTCATAATTAGTAGTTACTTATCATATTTATTATTTCAGTAGAATAATAATGCAGGCATAGATAAGCATATTAACATGATATATATATTTATTTATCCCTACTATTTAATGAATAGGATTATGCACTATGGATAATGCAAATTAGATTTTATATTTATATATACATATATGTCTATACATATACCATGCATATATATTATATATTCAATACTGATATATAATATATATTCTACATATATATTCTGTGTTTGTATATATACGTATATATACACACACACATTTGCACACATATACACACATTTGTGTTCCCCTATTATTTGATGAACCGGATAATCAAGAATGGATAAGCAAAATGTTTACCAATCCAGACCTTCCATCAGGTAAAGCATTTACTGGGCTCAACATTACTATAGACAGTTACTAAAAAGCAAAGCAAACCAAACAAATAAAAAGAAAATGAGAGGCAAATAAAAATACAGGAACAATACATAATCAGTTTAAATCATGTAATAATGTTTTTTCAGAGAAACTGAAGGCATTTTACAGACATCAATTTTCCCTGGGGAAAACAAAGGCCACATCTCTTCTGCCAGCAATTCTTGGCTGTTTATGCAATGCTGAGCCACTATCTGATATGTGGAGAATTTTATATTAACCACAAGGAAAAAATTGAATCAATAATGTTGCTTAGAGTGGACACAGCACTTCTCATCTTTCTAGCACTTTACCAACATTGATGAATTAAGCCTCCCTCGATCCCAGTGAGACTAAAACAGAGTCCTGCTCTTTCACTCAGGGAAGGAGGCAGAGAGAGGTCAAATCAGCTGCCCTCAGCAGTGTGGGGAGTCAGGGCCAGGGCCAGCACCGAGGTGAGAGCTGCCTTGTAGAGTAATAAACCCTACACCCAGCACACTCAAGCCTTCTACCGCACTCCTCATACCATCTTCAGAGAACAGTCTTCAAGCTCGGGCGCCCCATTGTCTGAGGCAGCGTGAAGAATGTCTCTTCAAGTCAAATATCTATCAATCAACACACATTGATTTTCTTTAATTATCTCCACAGAGCAGACTTGATTCTGAGGAGCTTGTGTGATTTGAAAAATGTATCACCTATTTGTCAGACATGTATAATTTATGAAGACCCTTTCACTCAAGGTCTGTAGTCCAAAGCTGACAATTTGTGAGTTATTAACATGTTATTAGACATACCCTACTAAGATTTGCAGACTTTCAGCCCCTTACACAAAAGCAAGAGAGACGATACATAAATTTTCACTTGCACTGTTAAGCTCAGGGCATTCTGATTCTAACACCACCCTGTGAATCCTTCCCAAGGAACTACCTGATAAAAGAAAACTACCTTACTTTAATAGTCAAGCTCTTTGGTTTAAAACAAGTCTGCTTCAGACAGACTTCTATTTTCCTAGAATGTGTTTCAGTACTTTTTCCCCGTGCATAGTACTTACCGATACTGATATTAAACCCAAGAGAAATTCTAAGGATTTTTTGTTACCCATATATGTTCCTGAATTGGAGCACGGATCATCTGTTTTACAGGTACCTGACTTAAAAATAATGACTAATACTTACTGCATGATTCTCTTTATATTAGGTGTCACTTACTAAATACTAAGTAATATTAAATTTAGATATGTCCAAACACCCACAGTAGGAATTTCCATTAGTCTAGTAAGATAATTAACTTTATACCTATTATTGTCTTATGATAGCAAAAATGAAGCAAGAATAAATCAACATATCACCATTCACAAAGAAGGATAAGTGGGTGTTGGGATGCAACCTGATTCATTTAATCTTTACAATTCTAATTTCAGGTTAGTGAGAGTTAATAAATATGTATTGATCATGTGTCCTAGGAATCATGCGGATTGTGCAGAGAATGAGACTGACACATTGGGCAGGGAGGTCAGGGCCGATGTCCTTAAAGAAGCACCTAGAGCTTAAAGCTGAAGGGAGATGAGGGATAACAGTAAGCCAGGCAGAACTGCTGACCTGTGAAGATGCTGGATGGAGAGAACAGGGAATGTGATAGGAGAAGACAGAAGTCCAACAGGCAGGGGAGAAGCCTGGGGCCAGAAGCTGCAAAGCTGCAGGCTGCCTGGGGCTTCATTCTGAGGAAAACAGGAGGTCATTAGAGAATTTTGAGCACACAGGTGGTAGAAATGGGGGAAGAGCCTCTGGGATATGTGAAACAAATCACTGTGAACAAAAAGGCCCTGACTGTCCAACTCTTTTTCAAAACCAATCTCGAATCTGAGTTGGAGGTCATGTTTTTAAATTTAATAGAAAGAAGAGGTCACCTTCTCCAAACCACATGAAGTAAACCCAGACTTCTGAAGTTGTTTTTCGCATGCAATGATATTACATTGCTTGGAGGTCGGTAGGAGGAAAAGGGAGCTCGTGGGGAAGGGAGATGAACTGTTTTATTATTAAATATTTCCCATTTGCCAAAAAGCATAAAGAAACAATAACGAATACCCTCACGCTCACCAGCAAGATTTAGCCAAGGTTAACAGCCTACAATATTGGGGTTTTTAGTATTTGAGAAACTAAACATTACAAATGTAAACTATTCCCCCTGTGTATAACTTCCTCTCCTTCCCCAGAGGTAACCATTATTCCAAAATGCTTGTGTACTCTTATTCTACATTTTATTTTTAGTTTTATTATAAATGTTTGTATCTGTAAATAATGTTTAGTCTTATATTTTGTTTTTAAACTTTATTTTTTTTAAAGATTTTATTTATTCATTTGACACAGAGAGAGAGATTACAAGCAGGCAGAGAGAGAGGAGAGAGGAGGAAGCAGGCTCCCTGCTGAGCAGAGAGCCCGATGTGGGCCTCGATCCCAGGACCCTGGGATCATGACCTGAGCCGAAGGCAGCGGCTTTAACCCACTGAGCCACCCAGGCGCCCTGTTTTTAAACTTTAAATGGTTTCATGCTGTATGTATAATTCTGAAACTTGCTTTTTTTTCACCCAACATGTTTTTGAGATATATTCATATTGATACACATAATTCTAGCTCACACACTTCAATTGCTGCATGAATATTGCATAATTATAGTACAACATATTCATCAATTCGCCTATTGATATTTGGGCATTCTTTTTTTTTATTTCAGGTCACAAACAATATTGCAGTAAATATCCTTGTCTTTATCTATCTCCTGATGCACATGGAAGAGAGCATCCCTGAGGGACAATATCTTTGTAAAATGTTTTAACACATTAGAGGAAAGTAGTCCACTAAATTGAACTAATATCCTAATTGCTATAGTGACAACAATGACAGTGATATGTTTAGGTTATTGGAAATAGTTCAAAGTCACCATTTTCAGGAGCCATATGGGAAAATATATGAAATCACTATATGGAGATGAATGGGCATATAGAGGTCAACCAGAACTTGGTCAAGTATTTAATTCAGTGGCTGAAGCTCTGCGGGATCTGATCTAAGCTGAAAATCTGTTTGAAAAGAGCTGAGTGTTTCTAATTTAAGACATATGCCAACTAGACCTAAATAGCAAGGAAAAACAGAAATAGATGTACCAAGGGAGAAAAAAAAGTCTTGACAGGTTCAGGTTAGCTTCTCACTGAACACGTTTCCCATAACCCCTGAGGCTCAACCAACATGAAGAGTTATACAGAATTAGTTGCAGATGGATGACATTTTCAAAGTCTGATTTCATTTTCCTTAATTTTCTCTTTCCAAAAACTAACAGTTTAGGGCCAGGCTAGAGTCAGGATTTCCATTCACATCTTACTGCTTGCTGCTTTTTTTCATCACCACTCATCGACAATACTCAAACAGCCACCTTGTCAAAACTTGCCCTCTGGCTAAGTGTACTAAGAATGAAAAATCCTTTTAAACCGAATGGTAGTCTCATGTGGGCAAGTGGCAAGGCTTCAGTTTGGAAGAAATTAAGTACCGGATCCATTCTCTCAAAGTTGGCTGTGGGTAAAGGTCTTAGATCTTCCCACATGCCTACAAAGTGCAGAGCAAAGCTTTCAAACAGCCCTAAGATGGCCCACAAATTGAGCCCTCAATTCCACCATCACTCGGACCACCACTCATCATGTACTTGAAATCAGAAGCACATAGACATTTTTGATTTATAATGAACTTGAAGATGATCTCATTTGAACCCCTTGTTTTGCTGAAATGGGAGCCCAGCGGTATTAAATGTGTTGTCCAAGCCCACACAGTAAACTGTTGGCATACAAAGACTCCAGATCCTCCATTTCATGCTTTTGTGTCCTACATTATGTGACTTGCACATAATGCTAATACATCATAACAGTTAAAAATATTCATTCTTTTTAAAATTTTCATTCATCACATATTGCCATAACTTTTCAGCAAGAGTATTTTAGGTCTTCAGTAGAAAATTCCCATGGAAGATTATATTAACATTCTCAATTATTTGCTCTGCCTTTCTGCGAGAGGATTAAACCACCTTATTGGTATCAGGCTTGACTGGGTGACTTACTCTGACCAATGACATGTGACTAGAAGTGAAGCATGCTACTTCTAAGCAGAAGCTTTAAAACCTATTTCATGTTTCCTTTATCTCTCTCTTTTTCTCTCCGCTCTAAGACAAACATGTCCCAGATTGGGACTACTCCTTCAGCTTGGATCCCAGGATGAAGAAGAGACACAAGAAGAGCTGAACCTGACTCACAATTAACACACTGTGAGTGAAAAACAAGACTTTGCTGTTGTAAACCAGTAAGATTTTAGAGTTCTTTGTTATTGCAGCATAATCTGGTAAACGCTGGCCCTTACAGTTACCAGCAAAAAGCAAAAACAACAGGGGTGGTTGGGTGGCTCTGCAGGTTGAACATCTGACTTGTTTCAGCCCAGGTCATGATCTCAGGGTCTTGAGACCAAGCCCCATGTTGGGCTCCATGCTCAGAGCAGAGTCTGCTTGAGATTCTCTCCCTCTGCCTCTGCCCTTCCCCCTGCTTGTGCACACATACTCTCTCTTTCTAAAACAAATAAATAAATATATTTTTTAAAAAAACAAAAACAAAAAAAAATGTTTGGTCAGTTACCATAAACAACTCAAAAAATTGTGAATAGAGAGACTAGCATAATACACTATTTTTAAAGATGAGAACAAGCCATAATTCATGCTTTTTCTTTTATGTATTCACGTCCACATTGCACAGAACTTCCTTTCCAAGAGCAGTGTGAAAAGTTGGTTGTGGGATTACTCCCAGTGCTTTTTACTTATCCTTCTCAAGAATGCACACCTCATATGTGTGGTAACAAAGTGGTAACAAGACCTTTGCATGAAATTAAGATTGCTCTAAACTGGTTTAGAGCTCTAAACTGGAAGCTAAAGAGAAGGGGCCAGAGAGAAGCCCAACACTCCCAGAGTCAAGGCCTTGGAGCATGAAGGGTCAAACTACTTCTCTTTATGCCCATCCATGATGGTAGTTATCCAACAAACACCGTCTCAGAAGCTGCCTGTTATCGTCCGTATGAATCCAGCAATAAAGTCCACCCTGCTGGGGTGGGAGAGATGACATGACCCTCAGAAGAGCAAGCCACTTATCTCCCTCCCTTCTAAGAAAGTAAACAGAACAATCCTCACTGAATACGTACTATGTGTAAGGCAGTGCTGGGCCCAAGGATATAAATAATCAGACAGACAAGGTCGCTGACCTCAATTAATTTACATTTTAATGAGAGATACACAAAAACCAAGCAAATTAATAAACACAAATTCCATAAAAAACAAATGTATGTGTGTAATACACACACACACATACACACACACAGTAAACAATGTCCTATAGTAAGGGATTACAGCACAAGTTGTTTTAGGTAGTAAAAAGCCCTCTGAAAACATGACATTTTAGCTAAGATCTGAAGGATAAGATGAATTCAGCCATGCAGAGAAATGAGCTGTGGTAAATGTGTTCCAAGCAGTGGGGGCAGGACTTGCAGAGACTCTGGGGCATGAACGAGCATGATATGTTCAAAGAACAGACAGGCTTTCAGGGAAATAGCCCTGTGATTTGAGTCCTAGGACCAAACTCAACATCAGAACAATCCAGACTGAGGGAATGTCAGGGAGTGGACTATGGGGAAACAGTCCCATTTACAGAAATTATGAAAAATGTTGAGCAGAGAGACAGATTTTGGGGGGCGGGGAGAGGAAACCAGGAGCTCACTCTTAGCCACACTAGGTTGGTGAAATCTGTAAATATGTAGGTAATACCAAATGGGCAGTTGGATACACAAATCTGGAGCTCAGGGGCAGAACTGGGCTGTAGGTATGGGTTAGGCAGTTATCAAGACATACTGAGGTGGCAAGAAAAATATAGGCTTCACATACTGGTTAGAAATTATTCTTATAGAACCACAGATTTTTTTTTCTCAAATAAACCTATAAAAAGAAAGCCAAGAAAAGGGTTCTAATGGCTTCTGACTAGAAATTGGGTTTATGAATTTATGTAGGAGTTATGGAATAAAGTTAGTGAGGTCATTAATAGTGCTGGTCGGCATGCAACAGCTTAGGTACATAAATCCAATCTCCTACCAGACATATTCTAATACATACAATTTCTTATAATAGATACATAGTGAATAAATGCAATTCCCCACAACAAATATGTAAAACAAGCTTTGTAGTAACCATAGCCTCAGGGTTAAGGATTATATTCCATAGATGATCACAATAAACCTCTGTAATAAAGAAGGAAAATATCCCAGGAAGTTTTCTTTACCTTCCCAGCAAATAAACCAGCCAGAAATTCAATTTCACATGGAGTAGGGCATGTATATAGAGATATAACCTTAAGAGGACTTTTAACCCACCTGACTAATACGGTTTATTCTTTGTGCATTTAAGTAACTATTTGTAAATATTTTCCAACCTTGTCCCTTATCTTTGGAGCAAAGAATAAGGAATAGCTTGGTCCCCTGCATTCTCAGATACACTTATGTCAACAATCATCCTTCCTCTCAAGAATTCCCATTCAACACTCTTTCTTATTAAATTCCATGCCTACAATTGCAACTACCATGTTAGTCAAGGTTGACTCAAAATGTCCTGGGCTATGCTGATCTGCTTTCACAATGGACTGAATAAAAACACCTGGAGAATAAATATAGACATGGAAGGGGACAAGGTCTGGAACTGGACCCTGATGATCAAGTTGAGGAAGGCAATACAGTGAGTAAGACTGAAAGAGTGAAGTAGGAGACATACTAGGGCACTGTCACATCAGAGAAGTTGTTATAGGCATTCGTTGGTTTCGCTGCCTGGTATTCATTCCCTTTCCTATAAGAAGACCCCAAATATGTTTTAGGAGAGCCACCATTCCCTCACTCTAAATATATGGAATTGGTTGTAGCCAATTCTCTGCCCTGGGTCCGAGGGTTGGAGCATTTAACCAATGCCTATGCCAATCAATGCATTTCACTCCCCTTCCACAATGGTTGGTTCAGAGATAAACAAAGAACTTAAATCAAGACAATAGAAGCAGTCAGTGCTAATCCCAGGAATTCCTAGCTGAGGCATAATTTGCACATTATTAAATGAAAGAGTGGAATCTATGACAGCCATCCTGTCACTTAGACAGGAGAGTACATATGAAAATGAAGCCAATTTGGAGAAAGTGGAGCCAGGAAATATAGAGAGAAAGCAGTCTTGGTAGAACCATCTATAAAGCCAGCCTTACCAGGACAGTGATTATATGAGCAATAAATTATGTTTTACTTCATCACCTTTGGCATGGGTTTCCCTCACCAGCAATGAAATCCTAACTAGTGGAGAAAGCAAGAGAAAACTGTTTAAGTGAATGCAGCATATGCTGATGAGAGATTTAAATGGAGTCAGAAAATTTCCCATAGGATTTGGCCACATGGAGGCTAGTGAAAGCCTTGACAAGATCAGTCGCAGTACAGTGGCGGGTTGGAAACCAAATTCAAGAGGTCCCGTGGAATGTCCTCCCTGCACATGCATTATTAGTCATGGTGCCCAGCTGATGAAACGGAGCAGAAAGGGCCCTGGACAGAGAATCAGGGGGTCTGGAATCCAGACACAGTTCAGCCACTAACCATCTCCCTGAATTTGGACAAATTGCTCATTTGACATTTCCTCATCTATCAAGTTATTACACCTGCCTGGCACCCAGGGTCCCCTCTGGCTCTAAAAATCTTGGTACTGGGGCACCTGGGTGGCTCAGTGGGTTAAAGCCTCTGCCTTCGGCTCAGGTCATGATCTCAGGGTCCTGGGATCGAAGCCCTAATCGGGCTCCCGGCTCAGTGGGGAGCCTGCTTCCTCCTCTCTTCTCTGCCTGCTTCTCTGCCTGCCTCTCTGCCTACTTGTGATCTTGCTGTCAAGTAAATAAATAAAAAAATAATAATAATAAAAATAAAAATCTTAGTACTTTCTTATTTTCAGCAAACTTATTCTGTTCTGGAACTTGGTGGAATAAGAAGTCATCCAAATCCACTTGGGTCTTATTAGCATACTCTCCTATGCTGCTAAATTAAACTCTCCTTGGCTCAATCTTCATTTTGTAGAATCACTTCATTGAAGGCCCTATCATCATTGTGGTTGGCTTGTGCAGACCACAAGGGTGTGCCCCTGCCTCTGGCATTCCAGACTGTCTCTCCTCTGTGGTCCCCATGGCTGACGCATCCCCACTCTCCTCTATGTCTTGGGGCCTCATGCTGCTCTCACAGTTTACTGAAGATAAAAGGTATGGGCTCCACAGTATCTCACCCAGAGAGTTTCCCAGGTCTTTTGATCTTCTAAAAGGCAAAGATTTTTGCTGAATAAATCAACTTTCATTCTTGTCAAAGTCTTTTCTGAAGAACGTTGAATATGTGTTGCTCTCCACTTCACACCGTACACTGGCCCCATTGCAAACTAAACTTTGGCCATGAAGCAAAACATACACAAAAAGTCAGCAGTGTTGAAATGCATTTTTCTTATTTAGCGCAATCGGGAGCAGAGGAGGAGAGGTTAATTTTTCAACACAATAATATACCATATATATCAGCACTAACAATCAGGTTTTATTTCCCTGAGTCAGCTTTAAAAATAATGTTGACTTTTATGGTCGATACATTATAGATCACCATATTTATGTCAGGACATATTGGCATGAAAATAAATCAATGAAAATATTAATACAGGAGCCTCATGTTTAAATGAAACCCCTTGTAACTCCAACACCTTCCCCTCGTATTTCACTGCAGTAATTTCTGAGACCTCACCTCTGACATGTTTTACTGAACATGACATCAAGGCCTGTTTTCATTCTCTATGACTACTGTTTTTAATCTGTCTTACATATAATAAGGTTCAAAAAAATATCCACTTTGTTCTTTTACCATAAACATACATAACTGCATTCCATCATTAATAGGACTGTCAACTTAAAATTTATGCTTTATGTATGAACAAAATATCTCAGAGTCAAAGCTCTGACAGGCATACTATTAATAACTGAAACTCTATGTGTTGGAGACCAGTTTCATATATTATATTTGCTATCCACAATTGTTTTAGAGTCATGAAAATTTTCTAGTATAAGTATGTGTTTTAGAAAGCAGATTCATAATTTAGACGTTATTAAAGAAAAATAGGGTTTGGTGAAAAAGAAAATCCATTCTCATAAGGGGGTCTTCTCTTTCTGAATAATGGTGAATACCTGGGTCAATCAGAGTCTCGTGGAACATTTCTTTGGCTCTGTGGGCAGTTAGCCATCTGCAATAGTAGTAGAAGCCAAAGGATGCTCAAAGGGAAAGCTGAGTCAGAAGAAGCAAGGAAGAAGCAGAAACTGAATAGAGAGAAGCAATAAAATAGAAAAATAATAAACAAAAGGATGAAAGCATTGGTTGGTAGCAACAGAAAGTAGAATCACTGGGGTAGTCCTTAACCCCTCTTTCACATCTATATAGGTCATGTTCATTTACCTCCTAAATATCAGCTGAGTCCATCATTTGTCTGTTGCCACCCCTACCATTCAAGTTAAAGCTACCATCTTGTTCCTCTTAAACTAGAGCAAATGCCTCCTAACTTACTTCAATGCCGCCTGTTCTCCACTCTCCAAAAAGCATCTAAACTAATGTGCATTTCTCATACATACATGTGTACACACACATGCAAACATTAAACCCATTAGTAGGACAAAATCACTTAGATCTAAATGGGAAAAGCTTTCATACACTAATATAGGAGACTATCTTTATGACCTCAAGACAGAGAAAGTTTTTTTTAAGGTTTTATTTGAAAGAGAGACAGAGAGAGCACACACTGACCAGGGAGCCCGATGCGGGCCTCGATCCCAGGACCCTGAGATCATGACCTGAGCTGAAGGCAGATGCTTAACTGACTGAGCCACCCAGTCTCCCCAACAGAGAAAGATTTTTAAACCAGTTACGAAAGCACAACCCATAAAAGAAAAATTGATCATTTTGACTATGTTAAAATTGAGAACTTCTATTCTTTAAAAAATACATGTAATACATATATACACACATAAATACACACACATGTATACATATCATTAAGCCAGCAAAGCCACAGAGTGAAAAAAAATATACATTTACAACATGAATAACTGAAAAGACTTATCCAAAATATGTAAATAACTCCTAAAAATCAGTAACAACAAAAATAAGACAACACAATAGAGAAAAACGAGCAAGAAAAAACTGGAAGAATAACTTCACACAAACAGGGGATCAGATACAACAAGAGACCCTCATCTCCCGTGCAAAAGCAACACAGAAGTACGTGTAAAGGAAGAGGGCAATGCCTTATAGGGCAGAACAACAATGGAGTTTGGTGACAAACTGCATTCTCTTCAGTGTGTTTCCTCTTTCTAATGTTCTTCTCCACTCACAGGACATACCCACCAGCATGGCCTGGCCAGTGGGAGATAGAAACTGGTGGACAAATGCTTCCTTTCTTCTGGCCCTGGGAGAACCTTCTTCGGATGCAGTTGATTCAAGATGACAGTCTCTTGGAATTGAGCACTAAGTTGCTTTTGTGGGGACCAACTCAATAACCCACCTTTGAGTCCTTCTATTAGTTCTCCCTCATTCACCCCTTTGTCCCTCACTCCTGCTCCCTAGGACTGTACTTCTAATAAAACGCTTTCTGAGAGACTTAAGCTAAGACAACAGCATTCTCCCACCTCCCCCGTGTGCTGAGTGTCCAGAGCCATTGTGGATTCTTTCCACCACTGCCCCCACCTTAGCAACACCCTAGCAACAGGAAAGGCTCCAGTGATGGACAGCATGCCAGCATGTTACTGATTTTAAACAGCAGGCTGTGAGGGGAACTTGCTGCCTGAGGGTAAGTGTGGATGGAAGGAGGGGCACTGGGACACAAGCCCTCTTCTCTGCAGATGCCTCGGGCAACTTTATCACTAGTCCTAGAGCCCCAGGCTCTGCTACTGATCTCTGCTCTTGCACCAAACCAAACCAGCTTTCTACATTTCTTGACACAGAACACAGGGAAAGACAGACTCCGTTGTAGTGCATTTACAGATCTTTGATGCCAAATGAAAGGAAAAGGAAAAAGTTTCATAAAGATCCCCTTTCAAGGTTGTGAGCCCAAAGGCAATGTTGAACTTCTACAACCACAGGACAATATAGCTATAGTTATTTTTACTGCAACATAAATGTTAAAAATTCCGATTTCGAAGTCAGTTTGAGGAGATCACACGATTGTGCAGATGGAGTAAAAAAAATTAATTTTTCAGTAGTGATTATTCTTCTAGACAAAGTAACATCACTTTCACAGCAACCACCTAGGCTGTTGTGACAGTACAATGTCACAGCAATGCTTCCCAATCACTCCCCGTGTTTACACTAATTTGAAGCTGCCAATTATGTCAGATCCCTGTCAACAGAAAACAAAAATGTGCAAGCTGCTATATAAATTAATTATTGAAATTAAGTACTCACTGTCTCTAGACAGTCCTCTAAATTATTTAAAGGATCCAATTTGTTTTCCTTGAAGGGAAAAAAAAAGCCCTTGGATTCCAATGTTTTGGGACAACTGAAATATGTAAGAGGAATCCAGGTACACAGCAGGGGAAAGCTTACAGTGTAAAAATATAGTATAAAATCATTAAATAGCTCATGTCAGTGCCTTTTATCTCAAGACTCAGGTATAGTTTAAAACTGGATAGAAGGTTGCTATGTAGGTCTCATTCTTGATAGGTTTTTTTTTTAATTCTATTTATTCTGTTCTCTCTTTACCATTATTTCCAGATCGTGCTTTTTAAACTGGGGATCTGTCATCTATAACAAAGGCACTACATAAAGTTACTTCAGGGATGACCTGCTCTTTTATTTCCTTGAGTTCTTTGTTGTATGACTTGGGGGTTGGGGAGGGTAAGTAAGAAAACATTTCCCAGAAATATTGGAAGGAGCCGAGTCTCTGCTTTGCAAAAGAAGTCCAGACTTTCCCCAAATCATCACAGATAGGACTTCCATAGAACTTCTCTGAACCTCAGTTCACGCAGCTGTGAAATGGGGGAAATAATGCCCACCACTATGCCTGTCTCACAAGATCTTTTTAAAAATCAATCACAATACCAGGCTGCTTTTGGCTGACTTTATCTCCATTTCATTGTGTGAACCAAGCATAGTAACTGTAGACATAAGACAATTAAGAGGTAGTTTGATTGGTGGGGTTTCCTGTATGTCCTCAACGAATAATACCTCATCCACAGCGGCTGTTACTGGACCTAAGCCCAACTCCAGTATCTACTTCCTTCCGTGGGAGGGGGTGGGGATTATAACCTGTCGGTCTTCATCGCCACCCACTGGTCTGCTGGCCAAATAACACTAAGTTATCTAGTAAATTTGAAACACAGGAAAAGTAATTCAAAGTAAACCACCAACTATTTTAATCCACCACCTCATTAAATGTACCTGGGGGCCTCATTTAAAAAAAAAAACTTGTTGAAAAATCAAATAATTACTGAGTAATAATAAACCCATAATTCATCTTTGTAAATTAAGAAATACACATATTCGGGGGGTAGGGATAGGGTGACTGGATTATAGACACTGGGGAGGGTTTGTGCTGTGGTGAGTGCTGTGAATTATGTAAGCCTGATGATTCACAGACCTGTACCCCTGGGGCAAACAATACATTATATGTAATTAAAAAAATAAAATAAAAGTCTGTCTGGTTTAAAAAAATGAATAAAATAAATAAATAAAAAATTAAGTTTTATTCAGTGAAAAAAAGAAATATACATATTCATCAATAGTTTTGCAGAATAACTTGTAAAAGTGAACTTTTACTGTCTGAAGGTATTTATGAGACTCCATTAAATAGCTCTATCCGTTTAAGCAAGAAAAGTATCCAGATATAGGTAAAATATTAAATACTAAAATCAATTCATAGATTTAAACATGTATAATGCACTAGTGGCATTTTAAAATGAAAATGAGCAATGCTCACTCCTTTGGCCCAGGATCTTTTTTAAAGATTTTCTCATTCAACAACCATTCCTCCACAATTGAAAGGTAGTAACATTTTGTTGTTACTCAAAGTTATTCGTAACTTTTCCTTTTCCTGAACTCCTGAAATATGTATCTTATAAATACTTGTTAAAGGAAAGAGAACAGTTCTTTCATCATAGGTTGTCTTATCCCTGGGGTTGATAGCTATTTTAGGTCATTAAGATGACAGACTTCCTTATCCCCTTTGGAAGATGTCCAGTGTGATACCAGAGATCACTACTGCTTCTGGGAGGGCTTGCTGAGGCCCCTGTACAGCAGGTGACCAGAAACAGGCCCAGGCTCTTGGAGACTCAGAGTGGGAAGAAACCTGGGCTCAAGGTCAGAAGCTGTCATACCCATTTAACTATACACTGGGGACACCTGCTTCATTCTTTCCATGAGGCCCATCTTCCCACTGAGCCCATTCAAAAGAAACAAATTCTAACCCTAAATTGCGTCAGCCTTTTTGAAAGCTCTTTGGGAAATGGTGATAAAGAGGCAGTATTTATGCAGTACACACTTTCTAGAAGTGTGGACTTCTCCTTAGAATCCCATTCATCACAGCAGATGCCCCCTCAGTTCTCATCTATTGTAAAACCCCAGCTTGCCTCTCTTCCATGCCTTTTATTCTATGAATAGTTACATGGACCTTCAGTTCTACATCCCAGTGAATGGGGAGAGTTAGGAGTTCTGGGGAGGCAGGAGAAAAGCCAGGGGGTGACAGAAGTCAGGGAAGAGAGGCTTCAAGGAGGAGGGGGTAGTCAACACTGTCAGGGCTTTCAGCAAGTGAATTAACCCTTTATGGCCTGACTTTTTTTCTTCTCCCTCTTCCTTTCTCCATAATATCAATCTCAATGATACACCATGATCCATGGTCCAAACACCATGTAGTTCTCTACACTGTGCCTTGACTAAGATGGTCATGCTGTCCCTCCACAATAGGGAGGCATTGAAGTACATGTAAGGTATCTTAGCCTGCTCAAGCTGCTGTAACAAATACCAGACTGGGTGGCTTAAACAGTGGAAACAGTTCTGGAAAGTGGGAAGTCCCGAATTGAGAACTGCAGGGTTTGGTTCCTGGTGAGAGCTCTCTTTCGGCCTGCAGGCCACCTTTTCACTAAGTCCTCACATAAAGTCAACGCTCTGCTGTCCTTCATTACAGAGACATTAATCCTACAGAATTAAGGTCCCACTCTTGCGATCTCATCTAACCTTAAATACTTCTTCACTCCAACTGCAGTCACATTAGGGGTTAAGGGTTCAACACATAAATCTGTAGGGGACATAATTCAGACCATAGCAGAAGGTAACAGCCAAGAAGAAAAGGGACTTTCTCCAGTTATGGGGTAGCAAAGGCACACTTGCCCTCCCATCCTCCCACATAAACAAAAGAGCTCAGGTTTTCAGGGCACCATACTCTCTAGCAAAAGAGGGAGGAAGGTGTGGGAAGAGAACTAAAATGTGTTGGGTCTCTCCCTTACGGCAGGCCGGTGGGGCCTGTGTACCTTCTTTCTAGCTAATTCTCACAGCAATCTCGCCTCACAGAGACACTCCCATTTTATAGCTGAGGAGACCACGGCTCTGAGACAAGGTGGCTTAGTTCAAACTGCGCTAGTGGTCCCTGCAAGAGCTAGATCTGAGCACTTTCCACTGCTCCACAAGGTGCTCTAAGGGAGCAGAAACCCACAATCCACATCAGGAACAAGCATACTAGATTAGAGGGCCTAGTGAGCCCCATAGGGGTATCCTCTCTGACTCTCAATTTCCTCAGCAGTAACCTGGAGCTAATAATGCTTCCTCCACAAGGTTGTTCTAAGGATTAAATAAGATCACAGTGTGAACTGGCTGGCTGAGCCCGCACTAAGCCAGGCTGGTTCCCCTCTTTGGCTTCCCTCTGCGAGCCCACACCAAGCTGGAAAGGCAGCTTTGCTGAAAATAACTAAGCATTTGCCACCCCCCCACATGAAAGATTACAGGGAACAAAATGAGAGAAAACTATATTCCTTTTACTCACCCAGCCAAAAAGTTTTGCTCTCCTTAGTCAGGTAGATTGTAAAGCAGTTAACAAGGCGGTGAGCCCTCTGGCAAGCTGCAGCCCAGAGAGCCATTGTCCCCCAACCTCAGAACATCAGGCCCAACCTTCAAGCTTTAGGCTTTGGCTCAGGCACCGGCCTCACCACCTACTCACTCCATCTCAGGGACACTCTCATCTCCTCCCCTGGTGCATGTCCCATGTCCATGCAGTCCTGTCCTTCCTTGCCTCAGCAGCATCTTTGGGGACAGGTCCCTCCCCTCCGCCCATCCCGCATGGCCTCACTTGGGAAACTGAGCAGCCCTCTCCTTCATACACCGCTACAGCTCTCTTACAGTCTGACCGTCCAGGCCCAGCTCTCGGCTGCTACTGGGGATCTTCCTCAAACACAGCCTATCCCATCACCATCCTGCTGAAGAACATCCACCCTCCTTCTGGGGGCATCCCCCACGCTGGCTTCCCTGCCATCCCAGGACACGCTGCTGAGCCCTTAAGCTCCACTGCCTTTCGTTGGCTTCCTCCCCCGCCCCCAAGGGAAGGCCCCTCATCCTTCTTTGCCTAGCAAGCTCCTCTGTTCTTTTCTCAAGCAGCTCAAATGACACCTCATTAAGGAGCCTTCACTCCACTCCCTTAGCAGAGAATTGCTGCTCCTGCTGGTCTTCACAGCATTTGGTTGACCATTCTTCATTGTTACAATTAGCTGTGTTGGTTTCTGTCTTCCCCACCTGGAGAAATCCCCCCTGAAATCCTGGAGAGCAAGAGCTGCATTTTATTCATCTTTGTATCCCTAGTGCCAGACCCAAGAGATGCTCAATAAATGTTTGTTAACTGACAGAATGAATGAGATCTCTGTTCCTTTTGTTGTGAATAAAGCTCTGTGTTATAGTTTATAGTCAACACTCAGTAGCTGTGTGCTACAGCTTATAGTCAACACTCAATTTATCCCAGTTACCTGTTTTAAACCTTTCTCTCTTGCCCTGCATTAGGTTGTCTTTCTGAATGTCAAACCCTCGAAATAAGTTTCTTTTCATTCCTGTAGGGTCCATGGTGACTGGCTGACCAACCCACTGACTCCCCAATGTGACAGAAACATGCAGGCTCCACACATTGTTTCCTCTGCTACCTGGATCTGCCTATTGGATCTGCTTCCTCAGCAGAGATGGGAATATGGAAGAAGCTGCACCTGGCTTCATGGTTTAGATTTGTTTTTTGGATGTTCGGGATGCTGAGATGGCTAATAAGCAAATCAGCCTCAGTATTCAAATATGCAGTTAATAAATCTCGAAAGAGATACAAATCCAAATTCCCTTGGAGATTTCCTGACTCTATGCAAAGGATTCTAGCCAGAGGAGTCACAGTGCTTGAGGTTGTATGCCCTGTTTAAATTAAAGCAGCACCTCCCTGCACCATGTGTACTTGAGCTTCCTATCACAACCCGCCCTAGAGCAGAGAGCATACAGGATAGTGGAAGGCCAGCCCTTTGGACCTGGTAAGTCTACAAGCCCTGTTTTAAAAGACGACTCCTGTGCCTTTGGGTTTAAATCCGCCCCCCCACCCCCGGCCCCCGGAGCTGGCCTTCCTCAAACAAGGACTCTGACCAGACTTTGGGAACACAGAGTTGAATGCCAGATCAAGGGAGAGGCTAACCCACACGCAGCCAGGTTCATGATGCTATGCTGCCCATTTTGTTTCCTCCCAGGGGAAACACAAGCAGGACCAGCTGTGCTCCCAAAGGGAGCCTCCTAGGAGATGGAGACACTGGATAGTAATGCCTCAAGGGACCAGCGAGTCTGCAAGTTCTCGGAGGACTACAAGCAAATCTACCTGTCCCTGACCTACAGTGTCACCCTCGTGCTAGGGGTGCCCCTGAATGGCACAGTCCTGTGGCTCTCCTGGTGCCAAACCAAGCGCTGGAGCTGTGCCACCATCTATCTGGTGAACCTGATGGTAGCCGACCTGCTTTATGTGCTGACGCTGCCCTTCCTCATCATCGCCTACTCCCTGGATGACAGGTGGCCCTTCGGGGAGCTGCTGTGCAGGCTGGTGCGCTTTCTGTTCTACACCAACCTCTATGGCAGCATCCTGCTACTGACCTGCATCTCCGTGCACCGCTTCTTGGGCGTGTGCCACCCGCTACGCTCACTGCCCTACCGGAGCCGCCGGCACGCCCTCCTGGGCACAGCCACCACCTGGGCCCTGGTGGTCCTCCAGCTACTGCCCACCCTCTTCTTCTCCCATACAGACTACATTGACGGCCAGATGATCTGCTATGACATGACCGGCCCAGAGAATTTTGATCAGTTCTTTGCCTACGGCGTGGTTCTAACACTATCTGGCTTCGCCTTTCCCTCCTTGGTCATCTTGGTGTGCTACTCACTGATGGTGAGGAGCCTGACCAAGCCAGGAGAGACCCTAAGGAGGACAGGCAATGCAGCCCGGGCCAAGTCCATCCGGACCATCTTGCTGGTGTGCAGCCTCTTCACCCTCTGCTTTGTCCCCTTCCACATCACACGTTCCTTCTACCTCACACTCCGCTTCCTATCTTCACAGGACTGCCAGCTCTTAATGGTGGCCAGCGTGGCCTATAAGATATGGAGGCCTCTGGTGAGCATGAGCAGCTGCCTCAACCCAATCCTGTACTTTCTATCTGTTGGGAACAACAGAGTCAGGCTCTTCCAGGAACTCAGGCATAAGGTGGGTAGGCACCCAGATGGAACCAAGGGAGAGAGACTCAAGCGTGGCCAGATCTGGGTACTGACAAGATGAAGTTTGGGGAAGATGAGCTCCAAGATATTGACAATGGCTTGTTTGAAAACAGTCATGTGTTATCAGGAGAAGGGCTCAAGATCTCTGAGTGGCGTCCTACTACAAAGGATTTTATATTGATGTTAAGAGATTTTAAAGTAAGAATATGGAGGGAGAGAGCCACCAACACAAAGGAAAACTTTCTTATTTTAATCATTTATCTGACATGTATCTCTTATTCCTCAGGCCTGAGCTTGAACATCACCTCCTCAGAAGCTCCTACCCACCCTAGTTAACATTGACCTCTCTCCCATAACCCAGTCACTCTCTATTTCCCTATCTATTGTCTTTTTAGCACTTATTAGCACCTGACCTTGTTAATCTGTTTACTCATTTACAGTCTGTTTCTTCCCCCTAGAATTTAGGTTCCCGGAGACAGGGACCTTAACCTTCTGACTGCTGTACCCCTAAGGCCAGCCTCCGCCACAGGGCCCAGAACACAGTGAGTGTACAATGGACAGGAGTAGAATGAATAAGTAATGAATGCATGCATGGATAAGTGAATAAAACCCTTACTATGCAAGAGCACTTTACATGGAATAACTCATTTCATCCCCACAACAGCCCTTGGAGGTGGGAACTGTTAGCCCCATTTACAGATAAGGAAATGGAAAGACAGAACTTTAAGTAACTTGTCCAAGGTCGCCCAGGTGGAGAATCCTTAGATCATCATACTGGATGGAAGCCTGAACCCAGGCACCAGCCTCTGAAGCACACGTTCTTAAAATGGAAGCATATGGCCCAATCCAAACATTGATCAAGAGTCAGTCAAGTTCTCCTCGACAGCACCAACTCATCATTCATGTCAGCTCATTTTTCGTATAGTAGCTTTCATATGCAGACCACTGGTACAGTGTGTGTTCTTTTACCATACTTTTGTTTAATTTTTTTTATTTTTTAGATTGATTTATTTGAGAGAGAGAGAGCAAGCAAGAGCATAATAGGGGAGAAGGTCAGAGGAAGAAGCAGACTCCCTGTGGAGCTGGGAGCCCCATGTGGGACTCGATCCTGGGACTCCAGGATCATGACCTGAGCCAAAGGCAGCCGCCCAACCAACTGAGCCACCCAGGTGCCCCTTTTACTACACTTTTTAACCAAGGTTCTGACTAGGGTTAGAAAAAAGCTCTGCAGGACAACACGGGGAAAAAAACAGGGTAAAACAACTGCATGAATAGTGATTCACCTTATTCTATTTAAACATAATGTCAGTTTATAACAGAAAAGTTTTACCACTGTATTTAATAATATGATGTTCATTCTTAAAATAAAAAATAAGATTCATGGTAATCCAAAAAGATAACCTTAAAAACCTCTCATATTTGAATAATGATCTCCAAGGAGTTTACAGATCTAAACATACATTATTTAATAATTCATTATAATCTCCCTACGAAGAGGTAGATAAGCCTTTTTAATAAAAACCAAAGTATAACTCCTCATTACTACCCCACTCTAATTACAGGAAGTGTCTGAGGTAAGCCATGTATATGTCTAAATTATAAAATTTTATCCTAAAAGTGCAGTTTATTGCTTTCAAGGGCACACAATAATTAGAACTAGACAAAGGGTTGCCTAGCAGAATTCCTTAGGATAATTAATTTAATGAATAGGCAAGGATGTTTTCTAATTAGCAGGTCAGCTGTTTTCACATAAGTGCCTCTATAGCAGCTAAAAGAACTTAAAACTGTTTGGTCGTTTGAATATTCTCTCAGCTCTCTTGCTTATTCGTGTCCCTTCCTTTGCATAGCACACAGGGAAGAGTCAGGTATCCAAAAGTCCCAACTGTCACACCTTACAAGTTAACATGGTTTACAATCCTGGAAAAATGGTGCACTAGGTTCCTCAATAAAAACTTGAAGCCATCCCATGTGTCCCCTCAGCCCTTACCTTGAATGCACACTAGCCTGCCAATCCTGGAAGTGGGAAGAAAACTAATCTAGAATCCTCAGGTTACATCACCTTTATCTAAAAAGCATGTGTTTTAACACCCCTGATCAAAGTTCTCCAGCCTTTAGTCTTTGTTAACTTAGGTGCATGCAATTATTTCTCTGATCTATATAATGTTAATTTTGCTTCTGCAGAGTCTTCTGACCTACTTAACAGCAAAGTATAAGCATCCATTTTTAACTGAGTTCTGTATAGTTGGGATAAAAAAAGTTTAACTTGGTTGACATCACATCCTGGTTTTCAGGGACAATTATCTCAAGACAAGAATCAAACTAGACTACTCCCTTTGAAATAAAGACCCACTCGTAAGGGGAGCTGGGAACCCAATATAAGTCAAGGGGATGTTTCTGACTCCTCTGTGGTCACTGAAAACTCACCCACAGAAGGGACAGTAAGACTAGAAGAAACAAAAGTTCTTCCTGCATCTATTCATCCAATGCCCACCACCCTGGTAAAAGCTGGGATCCTCAAATATGTTATTGCCCTGGGCCTCAAGAACCTTGCAAAATCTGCCTGGCTGTTTGGAACAGGCTACAACAAAACGGAAGGTCAGCAAATATTACCATGTTCAAAACAGCACGACTGGGGCAATAGCAGATACTGATATCATGGCTGTAGCCACCTACGAAGTGTCAAGCATGAGGCCAGCCCTTAAAGATGTTAGACTACTGAAGAAACAAAACTGAAACGTACAAACAGCAATATGAACATTAATTCAACAGTTTCAGCAGCTACAGAAGAAATCATGTCAGTTGTTGATTAACCAAAAATAAACAGTACAGGCAGTACATATTAGGGAAGAGCAGGGGTAAGAATACTACTACTGGCTGAGAGGACCATGAAAGGCATCGTGAGCATGCAGAAGGCTGGTGAAATTTCAATTAGCACAATTTCCCAAGCAGTGTTCAAGAAAATGGAAAAATATGTGAGAGCCCATGGGTGGTGCTTGAAGGGGAGGAGGAGGAGATAATGCTGGAAAGGTGTGCTGAACTGTGATTACAAAGGCCACCCCAGAGCCAGCGAAAGAACCACTCAAGGCACAGGGAATCTCTGAGGGCATTTAAGCAGGAGAAGGATATGAGCAAAACTGTGACTCAGAAACTTAACCTGGCAGCCCCCATGTTTTGAATGAATTAGAGAAAAGAAATAAAACTGTCACAGTCAACTTGTGTGAGGTCTAATTGGCCTTTCTTCCCTTCAAAACCAGCCTACACACCACCTCCACATTTTCTTTAAAAGAACATTTTTCATATATGAGACTCTCCCCAGTTCTGTCCGTACCCTCCCTATACCCTCACTTCTACAGGACAAAGCCCAGACTTCTCATGCAGGCATACTATACCTATCAGAGCCCAGGCCCAGCTGAATTTTCTTTCTTTCTTTTATTGGGGTGGGGGTGGGGGGAAGAAGCAATTTTATTTTTTAATTTCATGCTTGAAATTCACATATGTACATTAAGTACTATGTAAACTTGAATTTATGTTAGCATTATTTGACTTGAACAATATTACCTCATCTAAGTTTACTTGGAGAAATACAACTTGGCTATTCTGTTTTAAAATGTCAAAAAGCTGCCGAATTAAAACAGGGCACTTACAACCAGAAATTTTAAATTGACTCTCCCACACACATTTGTAATTTACTGTTGGGTTAGCTGTTACAGTTAGGTAAAACATGTTATCCAGCTGAAGTTTTCAACTCACAGCTCTCCTGCCATACCATGTGGATTTCCACCTCTAGCACGTTTACCACTCAATACCTTCCCCCAAACCTTCTCCACGTGCTTAAGTACTCCTCTTCCTCCAGATGCCACTGGTCTCAGTCTGCACTGCTGACTCTGCCACTGTCTTATCACCATGGAGTTGAGGATGGGCTCCTTTCTCATTCTACATCTGTTTTCTCTTGCCCACTACTCCATTTTCCATTTTCTGTACAACATGGCGTGTTAGCAACATTCTGAACATAGTAGACACTCAGGAAGCAATGGTGACGCTGATAATGAAGAAGGCAGTCCACATTTAGAAGACCACTCCAGTGATCCAAGCATACAGATAAGGGGCATGAATAGAACTAAAAAGATTGTAAAACATATTAGATAGAATTAAGAGAAATAAAATACTTCTTTAGACATGAATGGTAAGGAGACAGAGCAACAATGACTCTGAGACGCCAAGCCTGAGGAATTAAAGGAATGATAAACTAGCACCGAGCACATAGTAGGTGTGCAACAGTCAATGGGGAAAGAAAAAGGAAGAGAGGGAGGGAGGGAGGCAAGCTGTGCATTGCAGGGGAGAGTTCAGATTCAGACAAGTTAAATGTGAGTGGCTAGGGAGGCCTCAGCGGGAAATGCAGGATGTAGGTTCAGAGACAGCTTAGGCTCAAACTCAGTTTGGAGTTAACTGTCCAGGGAAATATTCAAAGCTGAAGACATAAAGGGTACCTCTGAGAAAGAAGGAAAGAAAGAAGAGAGGATCCAGGAGGTATGGGAACCATAAAAGTTTTGACAGGTAACAGGAATAGGAGGTAGTGCTGGATACTAGAGTGCTAGAAAATCAAATGAGGGAACAGTTTCAAGAAATCCTCTTACTTCCCCTCCGACAGGATCTAAGCAGAGACTTCAACATATGGGTACTCACTAAATCTTTGTAGAATAAATGAACACACAGCAAATGATTCTCCTGTGTATGCTCTTCTGGAATTACTGCCTAAATCCAATTTATGAGTGTGTGCCTATAAAATTAAATCACAAGTTCTCTGGGATTTATTTCTTCCAACACTCACCAACTCCAATTCAAAGCAATTCCAGAATATACAATACCTGCAAGCATGCTCGCTTTTTAGCCCATATTTTAAAGACAATAAAGAAGGGAAATGTTTCACAAAGTTGTTTGCAATTAAGCATAACTTAACCTAACCTTATAAAGTTATGTATTCTCATTATCTTTTACTTTCTTGTAAACTGGCCAAATCTCTTTAGTATTTCAGTTTCCCAACTTTTTGTTTGGTGGAGAGTTGTTTTTTGTTGTTGTTTTGTTTTTTTAATGTATCAAACAACCTCAAAGGTAATGGCCTTAAGAAGAAATTCATAATGAGAAGCAGAACCTACGTTCTTGCAGCAAGCTGTAGCTGGGAATGTTTATAGTTGTTAAACCGTGAACAAAAAGCAAAAAGAGCCATTTCAAGAAAATTAAGGAATCGCAGAGTCAGAGAAAGTTCCACTCTACAAGTAGAGAATCACATTAACAACAAGACCTTTATAAAGCATTAACCTCACAATCAAAGCAACAGCCGCAGAAGATTCCTTATGTTCTCTCTTCCTCTATACCCTAGTTTCTTGCAAGAGTAGGCTACACTTTTTTAGTGTAATTTCTACCTTGGATTCATACTCCAAATCATTACAAGCCGGCTGCTCTTTCTGGTTAAATGGCACCACCATCTATTCAAGCTGGATATCTGGGAGTTGTGGTCAATCCCAGCCTCTCCCCCACCTCCCATGTCATAATTGTGTTGTCAGTTCAACCTCCCAAACACCACTAGAACTTGTTTTTTCCATCTCCCTCCCACTGCTTTCGTTCAAATTCCCATCACTTCTTGTGGGCTTCACTGCTCCAACCTATTAAACATCCTCCTCAATTCAGATGTCTTTCCTCAACCTCTCCTTCATCTCCTTCCCTCTGTTCATAGGGTCACCTTTCTGAAATGTAAACCCTCTCTTAATCCCCAACAGAAAGATCTTCCAAAAATTCCCATTTGCCTTCAGGATTAAGATCATGCTGAACCTGGGGGCACCTGTGTGACTCAGTCAGTTAAGCCTCCAACTCTTGGTTTTGACCCAGGTCATGATCTCAGGATTCTGGGTCAATCTGGGCAGGCTCTGCACTCAGTGGGGAGTCTACTTCTCTCTCTCCCCCTCTGCTTGTCCCCTGCTCACACACACACTCTCTCTAAAATAAATAGATAAATCTTTTTAAAAAAAAATCATGCTGAACATGGAATGAAAAGGCTTCACCATCTGCCTTGTATCAAAACTTTCAAGCTAAACTCCCCCTGTATCCCATTCACTCCATTTTCATTAACAGGCTCACTCAGGATTAGCTCTAGCCTTTTGCCCTCCCCACTCACCCCACTCCTAAATAATCAGATTTCCCTCAGAAAACTGAACAAGCCTCATATTGGGGGAGGAGGGGGAGTTGGATAAACCTCACAAGAAGCTTAAAAGTGTCATCAGCCCACACTTTTAGCTGTTCGTGAACAACCCACTGTGTCCTAGAAATTTCTGAGCATGCTCCATTTATTTGCCAGAGTGCCCAAAGGAATCTTGAGCAGAATCCTAGGAAGCCATCTTCTCCAACCCATCAACTAAATGCAAGGAATGGATGGCTATTCTCTAGATAGCGTTTCAGGTCATTATCCATCAATGAATATATATCTACTATGAGATAATCGACCATATCTATGTATCATAAGTACACGAGTGTTAGAAGAAACTCTAGCGATATTCCATTTTGCTAATCAGGAAATGGAAGCACAGAAAGCTACAACCTAGTGAAACTTAGGAGACAGCATGGAAGGTGATCTTCTTCAAAGAGACAAAAAAGACAAACTCCTATGAAGTATACACTAATCCCAAATGGAAGACCCACTGATTTTCATTACACAGTCAAGTTTGCCGTCAAACGTATGGAGGAAAAAAATCACTTTAAGAAGCTGAGTGAGGGGCACCTGGGTGGCTCAGTGGGTTAAAGCCACTGCCTTCGGCTCAGGTCATGATCCCAGGGTCCTGGGATCGAGGCCCACATCGGGCTCTCTGCTCAGCAGGGAGCCTGCTTCCTCCTCTCTCCTCTCTTTCTGCCTGCCTCTCTGCCTACTTGTAATCTCTCTCTGTGTCAAATGAATAAATAAAATCTTTAAAAAAAAAAAAAGAAGCTGAGTGAGTTAGGCAGGGTCACTGCCAAGATGTGGGACTGATAAAGATCCACCAAAGAGAAGACATGTATACTTGAGTGCATGACCTTATATATGAACAGCTCATGGGACGAAGTAGTAATAAGTCTGTAAACAGTTTGGTTGTCTGGTGTACCTGCATGATGTCAAGGTCTGTTCAGTATTTCTTACAGAAAATCAAAAATCTCCCCCATTAACCTCTAGATAGCAAATCTCTGTTCGGGGCCTAAATTCAATTTCCCTCTGGTGCACTCCAAGAATGAGAAAATGGAAGAAGCCAAGGAGTATGAGGCTGAGGTTGAGGCAGTTCAGAAATCCTGGATAGCCTGTGGACAACTTGAAGCTGTTCTGTACCACCAGTGAGACCAGAAAGTGTGTTATTTCATTAGCCCTTACCCCATTCCCTATTCTGTTTTGTCCCTTAAGTTTTCCTTCACATGCAGTTTTTTTCCAGTCAATGCAAATTCTATTTCTAACTCAGGGACCTGTTAATTCCCACCTACATCCCCAAAGTTCTTTGAGAAACACTATCTGTTACCTTCCTCCTTTCTGAAAACCAACTACCACTTTCCTCAAAAGTAGCACTCAAACTTGTGTTGCATTTTCTTCTTCGTGGGATTTTAAAAGCTTCTACTACAGCATTTATTGTTGAAAAATTAGAAAATATAAATAAGCCAAAAGAAAGTCATCATCCAGAGCCTTTACATACATATCCTTCAGACACATTTGTTTGTTTTTATAAAAATAGCGGCATTCTGGGGCACCTGAGTGGTTCTGTCAGTTAAGCATCTGACTCTTGATTTTGGCTCAGGTCATGATCTTGGAGTCATGGGATCGAGTCCTACACTGGGCTCCACATTCAGAGCAGAGTCTGCTTGGGTTTCTCTCCCAGGCAGGCTCTCTCTTTCCTCTCAAAAATAAATCTTAAAAAAAGAAAAAAAAGCAGCACTCTGAATCTTCATATAATAATGCCATCATTCTGTGTCAACACTCTCTAAAGAAACCATTTAATGACTATTTTAATTTTTCACTTTAACCATATGATGTACTTCACAAATCTCCTATTCTTATAAATGTGGGTGGTTTCCTATTTTAGGCTATTATAAAGCAATCTTGCAATGAAAATACTTTCTTAAAATACATTTATATGTGTATATTTGGTGGTTTCCTTGGGGTAAATTATTAGAAATGAAATTGCTAAGCCAAAAGGCATATAGCCCACCATCATCCCCTTTATAGGTCTTTTTATTCATATTGCCAAATTATCCTCCAAAAAATTATTCCATTTTACTCTTTTCATTTATGCATCACTCAAAAAAATATTTATTTTGTGCCTACTTTGTGCTAGGAACTATCAACACAATCATAATGAACATATTAGACACAGTCTCTGCCCTCACAGAGCTTACAGTCTAAAGGAAGAGAGAGACACCCACTCCCACACTATCACAAATTCTTCATTATAAGCTGAGGTAAACAAAGAAGAAAAAATACAGGGCTTTTCAAAAATCACAAAAATTTTAGAAGAACTTGATATAGCCTGAAGGTCTGGAGAGTTTCCACAGGAAGAATGCTTCTGAGCTGGGGCTAAGGTTTTCTGTTGTAAATCAGGTGAAACAACATTGTGGAGAATGCTGGATAAGATATTCTAGGCAAAGGGAGCAGCATGGACAAAGCCCCTGAAAAGGCAAGGAACAGGACCCATCTGAAAAAATGTAAAGAAGCAGCTCACTGTGGCTGAGGCACGGAGGTGGTGGAAAACATAAGGCAGGGGCCGGACCACACAAGCCCTCCAGCAGCAGTAGCAACTGGTTTCCTCCACTCTCACCAACTGGTAAAGCCAACATTCAATAATCTGGGCTACAATAGTCACATGGCAGTCAAAGCTGAAAGAACTAACAACTGAATAATGACAAAATAAGCTGTAAATCAGAAAAATGGATGTAAATAAACTTGACCTGAATAGGGAATGTACTTTCAATCTGTCCCAGAACTTTCAAGCATACAATGTTATGTCCTGTATTTTGAATAATGTAATTAGCTAAATATGACAGTTTAATAGTAGTCTAAAATATCTGCATACTCCTGGAGAGCAAAACACATAAAAAATTCCTAGACTTTATAATATGCTGAGACTAAGTCAATTAAAAAGTTTTTAAATTTGCCAAAAGAAATTTTAAAATTACATTTTATTTAATTTGGAAATCATCTCATGTTATGAAGCTCAAAAGGGTCATTGCTTGGCAACCTCTCATAACTAAAGATAGCAGAATACAATCTGCTATTTGTGAAAATGAAGAGACTGCATAAAAAATATCTTTCAAATATTCCCTATAGAAACAGTAATGCCTATTAAAATGCCATTGTTTATTCTGTATAAAATATCCCTTCTATCCCCTCAAAAGCTTTTTTTCTTTTCTTGCTTTAAGATTAAAAAAAAAAGCCATATCCTTAAGAAACACCTTCTGCAAATTATCTCAATACAAGATCCAAGTTTTCCATTACTTACTGTCCTTACTGAAATTTGCTTGCATATTCCAGAGAAACTTTTTAAACTTCACTGTTGATTACCCTAGTCCAAAGTAGAATTCTTTAGCAATACACAGTACATAAGACACAAACTAAAATAGTCCTCACAAACATACTTTGAAATAGGTGCTTTTGGAATATTAATATAAATTTCCAGACCATAATTTTCCTGACTAAACTTTAGATTAAAAAAATAAAGTGAGGTTTTCAAACCAATGATGTGTGCAGCCCATTCTCATGACACAGTCATTTAAGCTTCTCATCTGCAAAACACAATGCAATAAATTATCAGAAAGGGGGGAAAAACAGGAGGCCTTATATGGTTTACAAAATAAAGACAATTAGCATTATGAAACATGTACTGCCAAATGATAAAGGTGGCACACTTTGCTGAATAATCTCTTAAATCCTCTCGATTATAAAAGTAACATTAAGATCAACATAGAAAATCTGGAAAATAGAGAAAAACAAAAGGAAAAAGTATGCCTGTAACCTTACCATTCAAATGGAGTTGTTAGTATTTGGGGTTTTTCCTTTCAGTATTTCTTCTATTATATACAAGTTAAGTAAGAAATACATGTGCCTGCATACTTTTTCTTGAACAAAATTAGGATATTACATTTGTATTTTAATCTTTTGTCTACTTAAGATGTGGCATGGTCCCTGATTTGGTGCAGGGAGGGAATTATTTCTGACTTTTTAAAATCCTCAGACATCATTATAACCATGTATTATATGAATGTGTCATCATCTATTTAACCACTTCCCTGCTTTGGGACATTCATGTTGTTTCAAATTTTTTGACATAACAAACAAGACTGTCATAAAGATACTTAAAACCTGTAACACTTCTGATCATCCTCTCAAGATATATTTCTAGAATTACTATGTTAGAAGGAAATTTGAAATGGCCAAGAATCACCTCCAAAAAAATGCTTTGTTCTACAAGATTTTAACCTATACAAAATTCACAAAACTTATAGTTCCATGATATGTTTACAAATAAAATTTTTAAGTCATAAAAAATTGAATATCTAAAAAATCAGAAGTCACAATAACAGGAAATAGAATCACTATTATGTTTTAGCATATACTCATGGAAAAAATAAGTTTAACTTAATGCCATACTATATGCTTAATTTGTTCCAAGTGAGTCAGAGAACACAGAATGTTAGTACCAGAAGATGAAAAATTATCTCAAATAGTAAAGAAAAAGAAAAGATCAGAGAATGGAAGGGTAAGCCCAGCACAGAAGCTGAGGACAAAGACCTTCCCTCTACTAAATTACAAATACTACAGGTCTTGCTTTCTCTCAGAAAGCAATTTAAAACCCAGTTACTTTTCCCCTTCACTTTAACCCTTGATATCCATCTTATTTAAATTTTCTAACCAAGAATCTTGTTATAGTAGTTCCCCGATAATTGCTAGCTTTCGAATCTCAAGAAGACTAATTTCTTAAAAGCCTAAACCTAATACTTGGAAATAAAATGCTAATGTTTGAGATTTGCAAAAGAAGAGAACTTTTCTCTTTCAGTACTTACTCAGCATGAGAAAGTTTTATTTCTTCCCTTTGTCTTGCAGAATAATTTAGGTTTCCTCCTAAAATACAAATAAGCATAGAACCTTTTCTACACAACTATTAAAAGTAAAATTCACACACACACACACACACACACACACACACACACACACGTGTGCGTGCATGCATTAGTATACCTTAATGTAACAGAAAAGGCAACGGGAGATGACAAAGAAATAGTTTATCTCCTGGGACGTTCCCAAGGGAAAAAAATGTTTTTTAAATAATCTTTATATGATACAAATACAAATAATCACTCCTTAATTTCAGCATTTTAAGTTTGGACCTACATACTGCTTTACATCTTGTTAACTCGGACATTGTATTAATATTCAGTAAATAGTGGAAATTAAAAGAAATTAAAGGAAATGACCTAAAATCATTTAAACAGCAGGTATACACATTTTACTAAGTACCTAACAATCTTTAGCAGCAACCTAGTTAAAAAAATTAATAAGGGTAACATCAAAATCTTATACAGAAGAAAGAAAAAAGTACAAATACATTTAAAACATACTAGCAAAAGAAAAAAATCTATAACACCTCATTCTGTATCACTTTCAACCTTAAAATACAAACTATAACTATAAATTTGCTTACTTATTTTTTTAAATATGAGACAATAACACAGTAATGGCTTTAGGTTATTTTAAAAATGCCATACTTCCTTATGCTAACATAAAAAGAACATGTAAAATTTTATGTTACAAAACTTAAATCGAAGTGGCCAGAAAGAACATGACAACAATTTTAAGAAGTCTAAAGTTCCAAAATACATAATTATATGTTACATAATGAAATAACTATGAACAGAATGTCATTATTACATGAACTAAAGCACTGGCCTCTAAAGAGGCATGCAGACAATTCAGGGACCCCACAAGATGATCCACAATGGTTTAAGAAGAAAATGTCTGAATTCTACTTACCTCGGGCACGATTCACCACATAGAGTAAGACCACAGATAAAAGTGACACTGAAAGTGAAAAAACCACAGGGTCCTTAAAAAACATGTACCTCTTCCCAATGATTCCTGTGTAATCATAATTACAAAGTAAAACTTAGATAAATCTTCACTGATCGGCATTTAAAAAAAAATGCACTGGGCGCCTGGGTGGCTCAGTGGGTTAAAGCCTGTCTTCGGCTCAGGTCATGATCTCAGGGTCCTGGGATCGAGCCCTGAATCGGGCTCTCTGCTCAGCAGGGAGCCTGCTCCCACCCCCCCATCTCTGCCTGCCTCTCTACCTACTTGTGATCTCTCTCTCTGTGTCAAATAAATAAAATCTTAAAAAAATAATAATAAAAATAAAAAATAAAAACAATATTCACATTATTTTCCATAAAGCACTAAAAATTATTTACACACCACTTTTTTCCCATGGGCTACATGAGCCCAGGGATAGCAGGATCAGAAACAAAGCAGCTAAGACAGAAGGGGATGATCACCAAGAGATTACTCCTCTGCTCTTTACTCTCCACTTTAAGTGTTAGTCTTCCTGGTACTTGCAAAAACTCCTCCAGCCCCGTTTACCTTTTTACAGAGAACCAAACAGAAACAATCCTTTGGGGATTTTAAGTCTGAAAACACCATGTCCATTTTACAATTTAACCAAGCATTAGAATGTGGTCATCTGACTCCCAGAAGCCCAGAGCCAGTGAAAACCTCAGAAAGTCATGGCTTGTCTTTTTTACTGTAACGAGTAAGGCACACTAAATTTATTTTAAGTTAATATGGCAACAAAAACATTTTTAAATGGCATGGCATTTGGTTTAAGAACCAAATATATGTGGAATTATGGGTTGAAATTAAACCCACATGTTGTAGCATCAAACAGACAAAAACACTTCCATGACCTAAATATTTTGAATTCTACATGATCCACTTTTTAATAACAAATAATATATCTTTAAAATTTGATGTGCTTACTTCTAAAATTATGAGATAATAAGATGCATTCAGACATCTCATAATAATTATCTACAAATATAAATTCAAGTATAAATTCAAGTATAAATTGTCTTTTATCCCTGTAAATGTAAATGATAAAATCATCACTGGGGTTTACCATTTTAAACACATGTTAAAGCATAAAAGACAACTTAATATGTTATATAAGAATTTTTTTCAGATGAACACAACTGTCTGTATGGTGAAGCCTACCACAGGAAAAATGTTAATTTATTTTTGTAGTTTTCAACAGTTTCCTAATACTTCCTATTTTTAACCAATAAATCATTACAGGTAAACATTAAATAACAGGACTGAGAATAAAAGCAACTTAAAGTTGCATAATGAATAAACCATGAGCACTCACACCTGAACCATACCAATGTCGACACACTCACACCAGGGACATACTCACCACCCTTCAAATGGTTTCACTTTAAAGAGGATAATGTTTTCTAAAAACCGTAAATATTTAAAATAGAATATGAAGCAGATTCTACTACTACTACTTTTAAAAATAGGAATCTCCTTCAAGTCCCACATCAGGCTTCCAGCTCCATGGGGAGTCTGCTTCCCTCTCTGACCTTCTCCCCTCTCATGCTCTCTCTCTAATAAATAAATAAAATCTTTAAAAAAAGGCGGGGGGCACCTATGTGGCTCAGCTGGTTAAAAACAGGAATCTCCTCAAAAAAATGCCTGTAAATCCTCATAGAACCAGAAAGCCCCCAGCTGGGAAACTCTGATGCACAGACTAAAAAATAGGCAAATCTGAGAGATTCATCTTAGGGATTTGGTTTAAAAGAGGGAAAAAAAGAATAACAACAAAAACCTAAAAGTATAAATGAAAACATTCTGTTACACATTAAAAGAAATTAAATGTTGCCACACCACATACTTACAAGAAACACAGGCAATGAAGAAAACTTCTAAAAACAAATATCCCCGAGTATCCAATATCATCCCAGCAATGATGGAAATGATCGCCAGCCCAAGATTCTGAATGGACTGCATGCTGCAATTCAAGAAATATAAAGACACATTTCAATTTCGAAAGTCTTCATACATACAGTAACAATTCACTTTATATATCAGTATCTATAAATGTCATACTATTAGTGTTAATAGGTGTTTTTAACTAGGGACAACCTGATTAGGTATTTTCATCCCATGACTGTTTCTACTACTAGATGTTATGCTCAGAGGTAAGGGAGCCTGTCTTATTAAGTGCAGTATGAGCTCAACATTTTCCTGCTGAATGAAAGTAAGAGCTAAGTAAATACCAACCATGGGTGCAGTTTCCCCCTTTTGCCCTCTGGGCCAGAGACCAGAATTCAAGTTCTTACTAAGAAGCCCTCAGATAAACAGGCAGTCGATGGCAATGTCAGAAATCACTTCTGGGTTAGCTTAGTACCAGCTCTCTTGCTGGAAGACTGGAGCATTTCTGTTGCCACAATAATATCACAAATAGGTTAACTGACTTTTCTGGTGGTTTCCAGGTTCAGAGCTGTCCCAGAAGCATGATGATGACTAGACGCAGGAGACCTGGAGTTTCATATGATAATTAAATTGCTATAGCAGAGAGAGACATTATGGTGTAACCACTTACAAGCCATATGCTGTTCCCAGCTGATGTTCAGGAACTACAAACGCCACCATCGGCCACAATGCACAGGCAAGCAACGAATAAGAGAGTCCCAGGAGACACTGCAGAAAGAGACACAGAAAAAGGTAAAAGTCTTAACATTAACCAAAAGGTGATTTTCCTTTGATGCATATTAGCCAGAGTGATGTAACAGCAAATATATGAACATTCATGCAAATTTTGTTGCAACTCTGCTAGAACTCATTTGATGCAAAAAAGTCCTGACCCTAACAGTATCTCTAGTGACAAAATACACACACACTGTCTTAATCATTTTATATTACATGCACATATAACTTATTGGTCCCAGGATACAATCAAGGACTAAGCAAGAAAATAAAGCTAATTTGCAAAAAGTTACTACCATTGTTTCAGGCAGTATAATTTTCCAATATTTATTAATTACAAATTAAGCAATCAAGGCAACATCATGCCAACAGTCCATTATCTTACCTCAGGTCATCAACACCTAACTGGAGGGCAGGGCAGAAAATTATCATCTAATGCTGACTTTTTCTTTAGTTAAAAAAGAAGCCTTATGATTTAAGTTTAAATAAGATCACCTACACTGGGGCACCTGGGTGGCTCAGTGGGTTAAAGCCTCTGCCTTCGGCTCAGGTCATGATCTCAGGGTCCTGGGATTCCTGCTTAGTAGGAAGCCTGCTTCCTTCTCTCTGTCTGCCTCTCTGCCTACTTGTAATCTCTCTGTCAAATAAATAATATATTTAAAAAAAAAGATCATCTACACCTATTATATTGGCAAATATTGAAATTGGACCAATGCCCAACATGGTTAAGATACTAAAAACACACACACATTTGTATATTATTGGTAAAACTATAAATGGGTAAGAACTTCTTACAGGAGAAGTTTCATAATGTCTACCAAAATGTTAAATGTGCAAAACCTCTGCTATAGCATTTATACCTCCAGGAATCTGTCCAACAGAAATTTTACTAAGTATACGACAAACATATATGCCCAAGATATTCTTTTATTAATAAGTAAGAAATGCAGCACTTGAGCCTGTGGTCTTTAAAATAATATTCTAAAGAACAGTAATAAAAACCTGATGATGATTCATTATCACTTTTTAACCTTCTAAAGGTCAAAGGCAAAAGAATGCAAAATCATGAATCCTGGGCTGAAAGACTTTTTTCCCCCCCTCCTATGACGGAAGAATTTTTAAATAAGCATAGGAAAATAATGGAACTGATAAGCATTTTGGCTTTTATAAGACTACTTTATTTCAAATTCTATTTCAGCATTGAGATTACAGTATTAAATAAGCCAAATAAAATTTAAAATACCTTATTAATTAATAATTAACATTTATTTACTTTAAAAATAGTTATTTTGTAGAAACTGCCATCACGGCACTGTTTCTCCTACTATCACGAGCTCTATCAGAGAAGCAGAGTGTGGTTCCTGCCATGCACTTTAGAGAGTCCTCCCAGAAGCCCTGTGCCCTGCAAGCATCCACAGTGACATTACCATAGCAATCCAAGGGTTCCACAGCGTGAAGGCCAGCATGACATGGGCAGCAAGAGTGGTCACCACGGCACACAGAACCCAGATGATGTTCCTTCCTGTTTTATCCACGAGGAGCCCAAATATCGGGGACATGGGAGCTGATATGACATATACAATACTGCCCAGGGAATACAAAAGATATTTAATGAAATATATCATAGCTACCAAAAAAAAAAAAATCCCCAAAGTCCATAAAATCATTAGGCAAAATAAATCCTAGCTCATTTAATTTAGCATTCTGCTTAAGTGGTCATCAGTAAACAGAAACTTAAAGATTAAAGAGTGGTCCAAGATCTCTTCGGGTTTCTGTTAATGTATACATGGTCTCTCAGGATCAAGTACCAATATAATCTTGGTTTCACACTATGGATGTTAAGTCACATGTCTTTTTTGTCTCTCAGAACATCTGGTTATAATTAAAGACCCACGCCATGTACACAATAAGCACTCAACAGAATTAATAAAATACCTGTTAATAGCACTTGCTGCCTGGGAAGAAAATCCAAATTTTTCTGTAAAGAAAACTCTAAAATAGGGAGAGAAAGAAATAAGCACTTAGAGAAAGCTACTCTGTTAATAATTAAAGGCAAAATAAAACTAAATAAAAATAACTCTTATTCAACTTTTCCTTCTTGATACTATTTTCCCACCTTAACATTCATCTTTAAGCAACTGGCGCTAAAGTTTTAGGGTTTAGGTAAATATTTCATTAACTAAATAAAATACGCTGATGTGGATTTTTTTCATTTTATTATTATTTCTTAAAAGATTTTATTTATTTATTTATTTAAGAGAGAGAGAGACACAGAGAACACAAGTGGAGGGGAAGGATAGAGGGAGAGGGAAAAGCAGGCTCCTGCTAAGCAGGCTTGCTCTCAGGACCCTAGGATCATGACCTGAGCTGAAGCCCATGCTTAACTGACTGAGCCACCCAGGCACCCCAAATTTTTTCACTTTAAATAAACAGCAAACAGTACACATATCTTTCCAGAAAACCAAATGAATTACTACATGAAATTAAGAGTGCTTTTCCTTAAAGTGGGACCGGACAGGCTCTTTGCAAAGTAACGCTTAGAGTTCGTTTCAAATTACTGAGAACAGTCTGAATTTAAAGATTCCGATTACAAAGACATACCCCTATAAATACACTCACACACTACTCTGTTCAAACAGCTGCCAGTGGAAAGGGAGAGGTAAGTGATGACACAAAAAAGAATTTGATTTCTGGCATAATTATAGTCCTAGCAAATGGAAATGCACCAGGCATAATGAGCCAAAGCACTATTTCCATTCTTTTTTTTTTTAAAGATTTTATTTATTTGACACACAGAGAGAGATCACAAGTAGGCAGAGAGACAGGCAGAGAGAGAGGAGAAAGCAGGCTCCCCACTGAGCAGGGAGCCCTATGCGGGGCTCGATCCCAGGACCCTGAGATCATGACCTGAGTTGAAGGCAGAAGCTTTAACCCACTGAGCCACCCAGGAGCCCCCACTGTTTCCATTCTCAATAATAGGCTTCCAAATCAAAGAATAAAGAGGAAATAAAAAAAGAATACTAATCCAATACAAAGCATTAAAATAAATCTATATTAGGCATCAAAAACTATTAGGTAGTTCATCAAAAAAATAATGAAAGTATTATGCCAAATACTAAACCTTAAGCTAAGAAAATCAGTTATATCCCAGCACATAAAATAATCCCTATATAAATATAAACTATAACCAGAAAAGCAAGATTTATAGCTTAAAAAATTACATTTGTGATTAAATTCTCACTAAAATTTAGCCAACAAAAATGGAATGCTAGAGAATACTCACTTCCCAAGTCCGATAAAAGGGAACACTGCCACATAATAGCAAACACAGATGATAAATATCAGCCACAGGGGTAAGGAGAAGTCCTTCACATCAGTTAATTTAATAACTTCCCCTTGAAAAGAAAAGAAGCTATCAGCATAATTTTACATACCTAGGTCAATATTATTTTTCTTTTATCATGTGATTAACCTTTGCCATTCAGTTTACAAAATACTTTTCTCAATAAATTACTGGAACATAGCTTCTGGGAAAACTTAAAAAGACATTAGAAAAAACAAAATCTAAGATTAGTGTCTACTTTCCTGCTGTCTTCCAGGAACACTCATCATTTTGCAAATATAAAAAGTGCAATCAAGAATGTAAATTCTGCCAAAAGCACTTAAGGGGAAAAAATGTACCCCAAAATTTAGACAAGTAGAAACAGATTAGAAAGTAAAAGATAAAAAACATGTATTAAGCCTCACTGGGCTTATAACACTACATTAGGAACTTAACTCATTATAAATTATCTTCAAAGGTTTGCAATTCCCCAAAGCCCCACTTTTTCTGCATTTAGACCTACCTGTTTTTCCTTGTGCTTTATGAAGGATTCTCTCTGCTCTCCGATCCAAGTAAGCGAGAATCAAGGCACAGATTAGTGAAAGAATACATGTTATACCCCCTACAATAAAAGAGAGAGAGAGAGAGATTTTTAAAAGAGAACTGAAGGTTCCCAAGAGGCAGTAGCTTACAGTAACAGCAGAAAATTTAGCAAATGAAATGGATTGCATCTAGACACATTGAAGAAAATCCTACAATTATTAAATCAGGACAAAAGGAAAGAAACAGCATGTGATAAGTACTCAACCAACAACAGTCACTCTTACTATATTATTTCCCAGTAGAAGGTTGGAGACTAGAGGGAAAAGACTAGAACACACCAGGCTAGTGTTGTAATGTAGAATATAGACTTTAAGAAAGTCGATGACCAGCTAGCAAATTTGTACTAATTTCTTAATTAAGTCTAAGCCCTGATTAGTGACAGATGCCAGAGGGAAAAAGTTATAAAAGCCAAGTCTGATTCTGTGATCATTGTATCTTCCTCTTGATTGTTTCTCAAAGTCTGTAACCCTTGCTCCTACATTTGGCAGCCCATAGGGCCCCACCCCCCCACAGCACAGCTAGCCAGGCTCTCCTTCCTTTGTGTAATTAGCATTATTCACTAATGCTGACCTCATATCATTAAAGCAAATTAGGATAAAGAGTAAATAAAGTTTATACTTCTCAAGATTTTTAAAAGAAGCTCAATAAAATAAATGAATTTTTAATTTCATAATGTGGTCTAGCTGAAAATTGCTAAAATAAAAGGAGATGTGGGTTCTACTTCTGCCACAACCTGAATGATACTGAACACAGAACTTAACCTCTCAGAGCTTCAACTTCTCCATCTGTAAAATCAGAGGCTTTGACTTGATGGCACAGATCTTTTCTGGTGCTAAAATTCTTTAAAATTCTCAAATTCTCCAGTGTGGAAAAGACTAGAAGGAATACTGAAGAGCATCCAGGAGTAAGAAAAAGAGGTTTTGTTTTATTTATTTATTTTTTTAAGATTTTATTTATTTATTTGACAGAGAGAGATACAGCGAGAGAGGGAACACGGGCAGGGGGAGTGGGAGAGGAAGCAGCAGACTTCCCGCCAAGCAAGGAGCCCAAAGCGGGGCTCAACTGCAGGACCCTGGGATCATGACCTGAGCCAAAGGCAGATGCTTAATGACTGAGCCACCCAGGCGCCCCAGAAAAAGAGGTTTTAAATAAGGCAAGGGATTTGAGAGGGCAGGAAGGAAAGGAGAAGCCTCTAGATTCAGGTTGCCTGTTCAAGATTTCCTCTCCATTGCCCTCTTTCTGCCAAGCTATACCAAGGAATTATAAGGAATAAAAGATGGCACAGAATGTTCACCTCACCACCCACAGATCTTTGTAGGGCTCTGCAAATGGCTCTCTTACTCACTATGAGGTGCAATTACAAAAATCCACTGCTCAGAAAAAAGCACAGGTGGGAATTCCAGAAGGCCTCGTGTGTTTCTTAGTGATCCACACAGCAACCAGCATAACCAAGTCTTACCTAACAGAACTTAGGGCCAGAAGGGACTTACACACTTTTAGTCAAATACCTGAAATTTTACAGAAAAAAAAACTGAGACACAGAGGTTACTTCCTTGTCTAGGATGACAGAATTAATCAGAGCCAGGACTAGAACCCAGACTCTTGACTCTCAACTTAGTGGATTTACCATGACATCATATCACCTCTAACTTCTCTAAAATCTTAACTCCATAGTATTGTAATTGAATTTGATCAAAAGGAAATAATTATCCCTCTGCTACAGACTAGTAACACCTTTGAAAACTCTGAAAACAGAGTTTTCGAATATACTCTCTTATTTGCTCATTATGACAATGCTTAAGTAGACAAGGTGGGATAAAATCCTCCATTTTAAGAAAATGGAAATAGTTACACAAACTGTGTGAATGATTCACTATTTCTGTTAGGTCCAAGAACTCATGAACTGTTCAGGCAAAACTATAACCAAAGTGGTCTAACCCTGATTCCAGTGTTCTTCCCTCTCTGCCACAATACTTCCTATGACATGCTTTCAGAAGAGATAAAACAAGGGACATCAGGATCCACTAACCAATCATAAGTGTGACCCCAAGGGTTGTATGACCAGCAGAACCCAATGAAGCTTCAACCTTAGAATACAGCCATCCCATGAGATTCATGTTTACTGTACTTCCCTGAAAGAGAAAGATAAAACATTTCATTTATATATACTCTGCCTTGTTCAATAAAGGATGTGAGGTGGCTAGGAGAAATAGGTATTAATAGGATCCAGATTAAACAACAGATAAATTTTTTTAAAAAACACAACTAGGAAAAAACTAACAAACTAAGATAAAGCCACAGGTAAGATTACTGCACACACAAAAAATGCTAATACATAGAAAATACTAGTACTAAGAACAGCACAGTACATTTAGAATTTCCTAGGAGCAAAAGCAAAAATGAAACAATGAGTGACAAAATTCACAGGGTACCTAAGAATAAAATAAACTTTCACTCATAAAAAGCATAGCCTTTGCTTATACTTACATCTTAAAGAAAATTAATCCTATCCATAAAAAAGACAATAAGAGTTATAGAAGATAATATCCTCATTCACTTATTCATTCAGCTATTATTGAGCCCTGATTGAACCAGTCACTGTTCTAGGTACTGGGAATATAACAAAGAACAAAACAGAAAAATCTCCAGCTTTCATAAAGCTTACATTTCAGTGGACTAGAAGAGGTAAAACATATAGTATATTAAATTGTGCTAAGTATTTATAAAAATAAGGGTAAAAAAAAGCAGGGAAGGAGACCATAAAGGGAGACTGTGCCTTTGAGTAAAAACTTGAAGCAAGCTAGCTGTGCAGTGATCTGGGGGAAGGACAGAGCATTCAGGAGGAAGGAACAGCCAGTGCACAGGTCCTGAGACTGCATATGGCAGCATGCTCAAAGAACAGCAAGGAGAGCACAGACTGGAACAGTGTAAACGAAGAAGACAGAATGTGAGATGAGATTCCTGAAGAGCAAATGGTGGGAAGGCAGGCTATAGGTAATAATATGGACTTCTGGCTTTTATTCTGTGTAAGATGAGAAGCCACTGGGGTTTTGAGTAGAGAAGTGGCAGGATTCCATACATTTTAACAGATTTGCTCTGGCTGTGATATTCAGAAGAGACTACCAGTGGGGATGAAGACAGAAGTGAGGACATGCATTAGGGGGCTACTGCAATAATCCAGAACAATGATGGGTCTTAGTCTAGGATGGCTAGCAATGGGCATGGTGAGAAGTGGTCACAATATGGATATATTTTGATGGTAAAGCTAACAGGACTTGCTAATGGAAAATACATGTTTTTGGGGGTGGGGAGGAGTAATTTAAGATCACACCTAAGGTTTTTGCCTGAGCAACTGGAAGTAAAGAGCTGCCCATAACTGAGGATGAGAAAACTACAGCATAAGCTGGTTTGGTCGGGGTGGAGGGGTAGTAGGTAGAAAATCAAGAGCCGAGGGGCACCTGGGTGGCTCAGTGGGTTAAAGTCTCTGCCTTCGGCTCAGGTCATGATCTCAGGGTTAGAGCCCCACATCTGGCTCTCTGCTCAGCAGGGAGCCTGCTTCCTCCTCTCTCTGCCTGCCTCTCTGCCGACTTGTAATTTCTCTCTCTCTAATAAATAAATAAATCTTAAAAAAAAAAAAGAAAACCAAGAGCTGACTTTTGGCCATGTCAGGTCTGATGTGCCTACTAGACATCTAAATGGAAATGTCAAGTAGGAAGCTGCATTATAGGGGTGTGGAATTCAGGGAAAAGGCCTGGACAAGTGATATAAATACAGGAGCAAAGACATGTTATTTAAAACTTCAAAACTAGATGACCAAGAAGGGGAGTGTCAAAAGAAAAGAGAACATGTCCAATAACCATGCCCTAGGGCACCCCCACATTTACAAGTTCAGAAGACTGAGATAGATGTAGCGACACAGGCTGACGGAGTAAACAGAAAAGCAAGAATATGAGACACTATGAGAATATAGTGTTCTGGAACCCAAGAGAAAGAAATCAAGGTGGGGGAATGTCAATTGTGCTAAATGCTATTATTGACAGGTCAGACATTAAGACAGAAATGAACACGTCCTCAGCAATATTCTCACACCAAACACAGTAGCAAATTTCACAGTTATTTCTTAGAAAATGCTAGCCTATGGCATTACTCAAATGAGCAATAAGGTATAAATGGAGACTTACTGGAAACTTTCCTCAATATCACTGAAAATAATAGTTTCTCAAAGACAAGGATGCTGCCTTAAAAATCCTTTAATTCTAGGGCGCCTGGGTGGCTCAGTGGGTTAAAGCTGCTGCCTTCGGCTCAGGTCATGATCNGGAAACTTTCCTCAATATCACTGAAAATAATAGTTTCTCAAAGACAAGGATGCTGCCAAAAAAATCCTTTAATTCTAAAACACCTAACATGACATGGCTTAGCAAGTCCTCAATAAATATTCATCGAAATAATGGGTTTAAAAGTGACAAATTACAAATAAAAATCAAAAGGGTGCTGGCCTTCCAACCCCCAGTAAGATATAAATAATAAGTGAGAAGTCCACTGCCTGAAGGTATAATGGTAACATAACGGATCAAGTGTCCAAAACTAGACAAACTCACAGCTCAGGCTACAGGAAAATGATGAAGAAGTAAAGCCACAATCTCTATGACCATTCTGAACATGCAAAGGGAAGAGGGAACTGTAAAAACACTGAAATTCCATCTACCCCAGAAGCTCTATAATGGAAACTTTTGGTCTCATGCATCTCACAAAGACCCTAAGCACAGAATCAGGTCAAAGCTGAACTTCTCTGGACAAGGATGTGGCCGCTACTGGTCTGGCTCACTCTACCTCCTCCTCAGGTCCTTCCATTACCCCCAATAACCTCCACCCTGCATCCTCAAAGCCCCTGAGATTCCTTCCTAAAAACTGAGGGCTCCTCAGAATGCAGCTCAATGGATTACAGTTAATTTATGACCACATAGAAAAGAATCTGAAGACCACCAGTAACCACAATGAAGTCACCAGGATTTTATCTTACTTCTTTCTTCGATAAGTTATTAGACAATGAAACCCACAAACTGTCACAGATATATCTTGACCTGCACAAGATACATAATGAAGTACTCAGGATATCCTTGTGGATAAAATTTAGACAATATGCAAAACCACACTAGCTAAGAGTTATAAATTAAAGTCATATATAGGTGTTTCCAATAAAAAATGATTTTTTTAAGTAATAATAGTTTCTACTATCAAAAAAGTTATAATAAAAGGGATCCTTTCATGTCCCATAGATGGGGGATGTAAACATCACTGAGTGGATAACATGAGACTACTGACCTAAGAAACCCTAACAAACCATCTTGACTCAATTCCATTCCTAGCGACCTAGCTTCAGGAAACAATCAGAGGTGCAAACAAGTTTCACAGTGTCACACAACAGCACTATCTATAATAGTTGAAAAATTAAAAAGAACCTTTATGTGCAAAAATCACAAAAAAATGTTATAGAAATTACATGTATGATGAAATTGTACATTAAAAACTTTTTGTACTAGATTTCTTCTTCCCTAAGACTATGTTGCAACCATTTTCATGCCATTAACTTATCTTTGGAAACTTCATTTCTCAATGGCAAGGATTTTTTTTTAAAAAAACCTCTATTCACAAGTGTTTACGAGGAAGAAAACCTAACAGGGTCTGGGATGGCCGAACACTTCATAGGTTGCATTAATAAAAGTATGATGTTGCTTCCCTGGGTACCCCCATCAGACCAAACCTGAAACATCACGAACATTTCCAGGTTCCAAATGCTGGGAATACTGAGCACCTGCAGTCAGCCCAGGCAGAGGGGAGCACCATGACCACGGAGCTGAAACCCATGTCTTGTGGCTTAGACAACCACAGGAAATGAGCGTGTCTGATGAAGAACTTAAAAACTGTCTTTATAAGCAAAGTGCTGGTGCACGAAAGAGGAAATAAATACTAACTGGAGGGCAAAAGTGGGAGCAATGAGAAAAAGCTACTTGAGGCAGATTTCATCTCTACATGGGGCTGAACTTTATAAAGCTAAGTGAAGGAGAGGAACTGCCCTATCACACAGTGAGCTTCCAATCACTAGAAATGTGCAGGTAGAGTCTGGAAGATTTCCATACCAGGGATGACAAAAATGGGCAAAGAAATTAGATGACAAAACCTGTAAGATCCCTCTCAATGCTCAGATTCTTTTAACTAATGAATGCTCAAATAGTATTTTTAGACTGTTTCCTAAGTGCAGTAAGGTTATAAATGCCTTAAACTAAAGGTAAATGCTATACTATGGTCTACAGATATAAAAAATCAGTATCTAATATAGCAAACAAAAACATACTACTTCCCATTATTTTTAAGAGATAATTACAAGATTAAATCTCTTACTTCCCATTTGGTTTCATTAGGTTTGTCATACTTACAATTCTAGCCATACTAAGTTGGAGTCCAAACACCAAGTTTAATTCCTTGCCTTTAAACCAACTCACAGCATATGTATTCTGGGCAACTGCTAAGGACTCCCCACCAATCCTAAAAATGAGAAAAGGAAGAAAAGTTACTGCTTTTACAGAAACACCACAGTTAGCAATGCAAGTTTAAAATTTGGACACCTCTCCTATCAAAAGGTGGGATCTATGTCCCCACCCCTGGATGTAAGTGGGCTTGAGACTGGTTCAGTCAATATAATATGGTGGAAGTGGTGCTGTATAATCACAAAGCTGACATCTGCCTTTTCATTCAAACATTCACACTTGAAGCCTTGAGCCATCTTGTAAGAAGTCCAACTACCCTCAGTACATCATGCTATGAGAAAGCCAAGCCACACAGAGTGGCCGCATTTAGGCATTTCACCCAGCAGTGCTAGTCTTAAAGTCGTCCCAACCCCAGAATGAGACCTATGAGTCAACAAGCTTTTAGATGATTCCAGCACTCAACCTTCCGTGAATCTTTTGAGCTGAGGCTCCAGACATCTGGTGCACAGACAGGCCATCCATGCTGTACCCTGTTCAAATTCCTGACCCACAAAGTCCACACACTGTAATGGCTCTATGACACTGCTAAGGTTTGGGGATTGTGGTATGTTGCAATAATAAGCATGACCTGTAATAAGAGGAGTCTGGGTTACACCACCACCTATGCTATATAAAACGTTCGTGTGGGAAGAGTACTTCATATTTCGTGGAAAGACAAAAATTCACATTTTTCAGGCCAATATCTTCCATATTCCAAAATTTCCCATTTCTTGGGTTTTAACTTTTGTTTTGTAAGTGCTACATATTGACCACTCCCCCTCTAGGCCTTTAGTTAGGAGATTCTCCTCCATATCCTAACACTGAGTCCTCTTCACTCTGTCCTAATCCAAAAATACTCCTCTTCTCTTCTACTAATCCAAACCCTTTACTGATGTCAAGAGATACTTCATCTGCGAGGCCATTTCTGACTACATCTCCATCTCTGGATCCCTTTCCTATTTTTATATACATTTTGTTTTCTTCTCTTTCACTTAGAGCACTTTTTGGGGTATGTCACATATGTCTACATGTCTCCAATACTTACAAAAAAGCTTAAATAAGTGATGTCATCTGCATCTCTCAGGGCAGGAGGCCCAAGGCTGGACTCAGATGGACTTAGTGAATAGACATTGAAATTCATAAAAAATAATCAGTCTACTGGTTATCTTGCTCATCCAAGCCTCTTTACAGGGTTCAAAAGGACCTGCACATTATACACTAAGAAAGAGCAAAATGTCCATAAATCACCAACCTAGAAATGGTTGGTCTATGCTTTTCTAAATGAGGTTTAAATCAGTGCTCGATACAACCAAAAACAAAACACCCAGGAAAAATATAATTTCTGGAGAACCATTTAATATTCAAACCCCAAACAGAGTTAACTATGACCACTCAAAATTGTTGCTTACTTTAAAGGAAAAGTAAGGGGCGCCTGGGTGGCTCAGTGGGTTAAAGCCTCTGCCTTCGGCTCAGGTCATGATCTCAGGGTCCTGGGATCGAAACCCACATCGGGCTCTCTGCTCAGCGGAGAGTCTGCTTCCTCCTCTCTCTGCCTGCCTCTCTGCCTACTTGTGATCTCTCTCCGTGTGTCAAATAAATAAATAAAATCAATAAAGGAAAAGTAAGACAATAAACATTCTTGTGTATATATAGCTGGATTTCAAGGATTTGAGGTAATTCTCCAGAACAGACAATAAAATATTTTTGTGAATCTTTAATAAATTGATAGGTAAACACAGAAACAGTAAATATATTAGGATGAATGAAATTATGCATAACTTACCCAAACACAAACCTTCCAAATTCCATCAGCCAAAAAGCATTAAATATTCCACCCAGAGCAAAAATCACCTACAATGTAGAATATAAATGTAGAATCAATGAAAAAGTAAAGTATTCAAGAGAAATAAGTAACTTATAATGAATCACAACTTCTATAATGGTCTTAACATTCCTTCTTAGTAAATCTGTGAAATTTAAATATTAATGTTCATCTATCTCAAGGCTTAAAATGGACTATACATTATGCTACATGGCCATTTGCGGACCCTGCTTTAATTAAGCCAGGCATTCATTAAAAACATTTTTGCTGGTGGAATTAGACAAGAATTCAAAAGTCACTGTTACATACTCAATGAATGTTTTGGACTTTCTCACCTGTCCAACACAAACAAAGCAGCTAAAAATAATGGTGCCCCATCTGTTAGAGAGAGAGAGAGAGAGAGAGAGAATGAATTAAGAGTATGTCACCAAAATCCTTCAGTAATAATTCTTCAGTCTTCTTTGACCCCCAGACTTCAGTCCTCTTTGACCCCTATATATTCCCTCCAAGGAAAGAAAAATGAAGTGCTGATCTGCCTCTACAGTCAGCAGCTTTCCCAGGCTAAATGCTAATTAACAGAAGTCTTGACTTCTAAGGGGATTCAGAGGCTTCAGTAATGGCATATTCAACTTAAACCATTATCATCTCTTAAGCAAACAAAACTTATTAAATAATCTACAAGAAGTTCCCAGGGTTCCCACTTAAAAATTGACATTCTTGGGGCACCTGGGTGGCTCAGTCAGTTAAGTGTCCAACTCTTAGTTTCAGCTCATCATGATCTCAGTGTGATGAGATGAAGCCAGGCATAAGGCTCTGCACTCAGTGGGGAGCCTGCTTGAGATTCTCTCACCTTTTGCCCCTCCCCAGCATACGCATGGATATTCTTTATAAAATTACTATTAAAATTTAAGAATTTATTCCACAATTAAGTAATTTTAACTGGTTTTACAATTCCTGATAACTAAAAATGTATTGATTTGTTTTTTGGTTTTTTTGAGCTTCGTTGATACAGTGTTATAATACTTTCACGTATACAACACAGTGATGTAATAAGTTTACACATTATATTATGTTCACCACTAGTATTTGTCATCATATAACACTATTACAATAATATTACCTATATTCCCTATGCTGTGCCTTTTATTCCTGTGACTTCTTCATTCCATAACTAGAAGCTTGTCTCTCCCACTCCCCTTAACCCAGTTTGGCCAACCCTCCATGCCCTCCCCCTTCTGGCAACCATCAGCTTGTTTTCTCTATAGGTATGATTCTGTTTTTTGTTTGTTTATTCATTTGTTAGTTTATTTTTTTTTAGATTCCACATATCAGTGAAATCATATGGTATTTGTCTTTCAGACTTATTTCACTTAGCATAGTAACTATTTTTAAAAGGACAAACTTTTAACAACCAAGTTAATACAATTACAAATCTGCCTACTCACACATTCTATACTTCGAATATCTGACTGTTCCCCAGAGTAATAAAACGCCAGTATTATAAGAGTTCTTGAAGATTCTCTGAGTAAACCATACTTCTGAAACTCAAATCCCTCTCAAGATCCATGTGAAATGGCCTCCCACATTCTACTGAATGTTCTCTAGCACTAGAAAACTTGCTGTGGTCCCAAGGAAATTCATGGCCCCTCATCAAACTGACCAACGAAAGTCTTCATCCTACTAAGTAGAATCTGACCCCCTGAAGTTTCCATCCCTAATTCCATCCCTTCAGACCAAGCAAAACAAATTTAATTACTCCTTTAAAATTAACCCTTCAAAATTTTTAAGTCCCCAAGTCTATAAACACTTTCAGTTTCTTCAATCCTTTTCCATCAGACATGGCCAGAAGATCCTTCATCATTTTCCCCTCTGCCTTCTGAAAATATTCCCAGACTGCATCCCTTTTGAAGACTCCATTAACAATATATACACAACCATAAGGATGAAAAGTGACAAATCTTAAAATGTTATTCCTTCCTTAGCATCTAACAGAAGTGGCCACAAAAAGTTCAATGTCCAAGGCCAGAAAGAGAAAATCTCACTGGGGCTGGGAAAGACAAATACTATATATGTGCCAAATACTATACATCCATCTCTCTCAATCCTCACAACTACCTTGTAAGGCAGGAATTATTACCATACTTTACCAATAAAGAAACTAAAACTCAGGAAGTTAGCAACAGCACAGAATAGGAAGTTGAGCAAGTGGCAGCAATGGGATTCAGACCCTGGTTTGCCTGATCCCAAGTGATGACATAATTTACACTTTTTGATAACTGAGTTACCATATTCTACAAGTAGCATTTCCTGGTTAGGACTATTCCCAACTTACTAGTCCCAACCTTAACCGAAATACCAACCAAGTTTCAAAAGCCAATTCCAGAAATATATAAAAGCCATAAAAAAAAAAGAATATAGATTATCACAGTCAACATAGAATTTTATTCAGTTCTTTATAGAAATACTTCAATCTAGTTCTATGAGTTCCTAATAATATTTTACCCATAGATGAGATGTTTTTCAAGCTTACCGTATTCCAAAGACTCGGTCAATCAAAAAGCCACCAAAAAAACACAAAACTACATTGGGCCAAGAATACCAGGCATATAGCAGCATGAATTTCGTCGTATTCACCTGCATATCCTATACGGGAAGAAAATGAAACTATTTTTTTTCCAAACAGTTAAGTTTAGCAACAAATCAAAACATTCTTTTTGTATAGTACAGGAGTTTCTTAAATCATTGGTAGTCACTAACTGCTTTAAGAATCCCATGACAGGGGGCACCTGGGTGGCTCAGTCGTTAAGCGTCTGCCTTGGGCTCAGGTCATGATTCCACAGCATTCTGGGATCAAGCCCCGCATCGGGCACCCTGCTCAGCAGAGAGCCTGCTTTTCCCTCTCCCACTCCCCCTGCTTGTATTCCCTCTCTCATTGTCTCTATCTCTGTCAAATAAATAAATAAAATCTTAAAAAAAAAAAAAAAGAATCCCATGACAGCTCTGGCCCCTTCCCCAGAAAAATGGTCACACCTGGGATCCCTGGGAACTTCCTGGATCCACATGCCTTTCAGAGGCTTCATGGAGTCCAGGATAAATTAGATCCCCCATTACTGGTACCATCTGCATCTGTATCTGCCTGTATCGTCTACATTCTTATTCCCATTATACTATATGCACTGGTGCTCCCCGCCACATGGAAAAAGATAATCTTAGCCCATCCCTACCCCCCCCCGACTAAATCCTACCTTCTTTCCCTTTCATTCTAGAATGTGAAGGGCCAATCTATTTCTTCCTGTCCAAAGGTAAAAACCTTGAAAAGAAAAAACTATCTAAATACACAAGAAACTATAAATATCAAATGTATTTTTACAAAACCAGACTAAAAACACTGACATGGAGAATCCTCTGCAGTCAGCATCCATATTTAAAAAATTAAAGACCAATAAAAAAGACATATTAAGAAGCAAAAAGCTATCCTACCAAATCATTTGTCATTCAAATGATTATACAATTGGAAAGTGAATTGCAAACAAAAATTTGCTAATATTTTTTGGAATTCTGTGGAAATGGGACTTCAGTATTTAAAGTGTAAAACAGTATCTAGTCACAAATGCTATCAATGAAGTCCTTGTGGCCACTCATTCCAATTCAAGAACACTCTTTACTACATATGGATTTTACTACAGATGTTAAAATGGATTCAATGGACAATGTTTCAGACTAGGCAATCTAAGACCTGATGATGCCTCTACAGCGATCCCTACTCCAGAGAAACAAAGTGAAAAATCAACTTACCCGTTTGACCTGAGTCTGAAGGGCAGCGGGATTATCATAGCAAAAATAGCTGCCTGGAATAAGGAAAAGCAAACATTTTATAAGTGATAATACTGCCCATAAAGAAGTTTCAGATTGCAAATATTCAGTTGGTGACTTTCAATGTTTATGTGAGGGGCTCCAGGACTGACACCATGGACCACTTCCCTTCCACTAATACTTTCTAACTTGTAGCCAAATAATGCAGAGAAAACATGCCAAATCACTTACAAATTATTTTTGTGCATATACAGCAAATACTGGGAACCTAGATTAAGAATAAACATTGTTAAAATGTCTATCCTGCCCAGAGCAATTTACACTTTCAATATCATCCTTATTAAAAAACCATTGGCATTTTTCAAAGAGCTGGAACAACAATCCTAAAATTTGTATGGGACCAGAAAAGACCCTGAATGACCAAGGGAATGATGAAAAAGAAAAACAAAGCTGGGGGCATCAAGTTGCCTGACTTCAAGCTGTGACTTACAAAGCTGTGGTCACCAAGACAGCATGGTATTGGCACAAAAACAGACATATAGGCCAATGGAACAGAATATAGACTCCAGAAATGGACCCTCAATTCTATGGTCAACTAATCTTTGACAAATCAGGAAAAAATATCCAATGGAAAAAAGACAGTCTCTTAAATAAATGGTGCTGGCAAAATTGGACAGCTACCTATGGAGAATGAAACTGGACCATTCCCTTACACCATACACAAAAATAAACTCAAAATGGATGAAAGACCTCAATGTGAGACAGGAATCCATCAAAATCCTAGAGGAGAACATAGGTAGTAACCTCTTTGACGTCGGCCACAGTAACTTATTTCAAGACATGTCTCCAAAGGCAAAGGAAACAAAGGCAAAAATGAACTTTTGGGACTTCATCAAGATAAAAAGCTTTTGCACAGCAAAGGGAACACTCAACAAAACTAAAAGGCAGCCTACAGAATGGGAGAAGATATTTTCAAATGACATTACAGATAAAGGGCTAATATCCAAAGTCTATAAAGAACTTCTCAAAAAACAAATAATCCAGTCAAAAAATGAGAAGACATGAATAGACACTTCTCCAAAGACACACAAATGGCTTATAAACACATGAAAAAATGCTCATCATTAGCCATCAGGGAAATACAAATCAAAAACACAATGAGATACCACCTTTCATCAGTTAGAATGGCAAAAATTGACAAGGCAAGAAACAATACATGTTGGCGAGGATGTGGAGAAAGGGGAACCCTCTTTCACTGTTGGTGGGAATGCAAGGTGGTACAGCCACTCTGGGAGACAGTATGGAGGTTCCTCAAGATGTTAAAAATAGAGCTACCCCTCTTGGGGCTGTGAGTTCAAGCCCCACCTTGGCTGTAAAGATTACTTACAAATAAAATCTTTATTTTTCTTAAAAAAAAAAAAAAAGAGCTACCCTACAACCCAGCAATTGCACTACTAGGTATCTACCCCAAAGACACAGATGTAGTGAAAAGAAGGGGCATATGCACCTCAATGTTCATAGTAGCAGTGTCCAGAATAGCCAAACTGTGGAAGGAGCCAAGATGTCCTTTAACAGATAAAGAAGATGTGGTATATTTACACAGTGGAATATTATTCAGCCATCAGAAAGGATGAATACCCCCATTTGCATTAACATGGATGGAACTGGAGGGGATTATGCTAAGTGAAGTAAGTAAAACAGAGAAAGACAATTACCATATCGTCTCAGTCATATGTGGAGCATAAGCAATACCATGGAGGACCATTGGGGAAGGGAGGGAAATCTGCAGAGGGAGAAATCAGAGAGGGAGACAAACCATGAGAGATTATGGACCCAGGGAAACAAACTGAAGGTTTCAGAGGGGAGGGGGGTAACAGGGTGATGGCTATTAAGGAGGGAATGTGTTGTGATGTACACTGGGTGTTATACGTAACTAATGAATCACTGAACACTACATCAAAAACTATTGATGTACTACACAGTGGCTAATTGAACACAATAAAAAAATTTTTAAAAAGAAGTTAACCAACAACTAATTGTCATTTCTTTTTCTTTTTTTTTTTAAGATTTTATTTATTTTTTTGACAGAGAGAGAGAGAGAGAGATCACAAGTAGGCTGAGAGGCAGGCAGAGAGAGAGAAGGAAGCAGGCTCCCCGCCGAGCATGGAGCCCAATGCGGGCCTCGATCCCAGGACCCTGAGATCATGACCTGAACTGAAGGCAGAGGCTTTAACCCACTCAGCCACCCAGGCGCCCTGCCATTTCATTTTCATCATGCTTCATATGTCTATATTTTTTTTTAGCATCTTCATGAAGTAGCTATATTTTCCTTATTTAAAGCTACCAAAACACACACACTGAAGATTTCACAAACATCCCCAGCAGTTTCCTAATAATGTAACCTGAGGTCATCACTTACCGTGAGAGCACAGGAATGGAGTTTAATTACTCTAAATCAATATTTGAAACAATAATCTAGCTCTACAAACAGAATACCCCAGATCAAATACTGTAGTGAATGCAGCATCAGGACTGAAAAAACAGAGTTCTAAAAGATAAAATTAAAACATGATGATAATGTCTGTTGGGGGTAAGAAAGAATGTAGAGAGGTGTGACATTCATTCACTCAGATTTTTTTTTTAAAGATTTTATTTATTTGACACAGAGAGATTACAAGTAGGCAGAGAAAGAGGAGGAATCAGGCTCGCTGCTGAGCAGAGAGCCTGATGCAGGCCTCAATCCCAGGACCCTGAGATCATGACCTGAGCCGAAGGCACAGGCTTTAACCCACTGAGCCACCCAGGCGCCCCACTCAGATTTAAAGTAACGTAAATAACAGATTTTTAGTGGACTACAAGATAATACTGCACCACTTCCTCCTTCTCTCTAGAAGTACGTATTAGAAGCTACCAGTTCGGGGACACCTGGGTGGCTCAGTTGGTTAAGCAACTGCCTTCGGCTCAGAGCATGACCCCAGGGTCTTGGGATCGAGTCCCACATTGGGCTCTTTGCTTGGCAAATAGCCTACCACTCCCCTTCCTTGTTCTCGCTTTTTCTCTCTCTCTCTCTGATGAACAAATGAATGAAATCTTCAAAAACAAAAAAAGCTACCAGTTCAAAAGAAAGAAAGTTAAAAAAAAAAAGCAAATTATCATCATAAAGATATCAACTTCGTTTCTAAAAACCAGGCGGTTAACCATAATTTACCCAAAAAAAAAAATCTGTCTGCTTGAGTAGGGGCAATTTTAAGTGTTTTGAATGTTCTGGTTTTTGGTTTCTAAACTCAGCAACTTGTGATTCCTGCTTTAATTGCTGTAAAGGATACCAATGCCATGATTTAAAGCTATTGGATAGGCATCATCTTTCCACAAAGTGTGGGAGAAGGGGCGAACAAAGAGTTGCGAAGAAACTAAGCCCAGAGCATCCTTCATGCCTGTTTACATATTCAGCAGCAGCATAAAGTTATCCACCATAATGTTCCTAAACTTGTTGGTTACACAGGTTCTAGCGGGGGTCCTGAAAAACACACTGTGACCTCTAAATACCAAACTGACACTGAAATGCTGGTAAATACATCAGTTGCAGGGAAACAAGCAGATGTTTTAGAAATTGTTTCCTGAGTCATCGGATTTCGTAACTGAGACCAAATACCGCCAAGACTACCACAAGTCGAGTCCAGTATAGTTACTTCACTAGTGGCAGAGCGGAAGAGTAAGAGAACACATCTCACTGAAGCCATCAGCAAAACACATCCATGTATTTACCTAAAAATGATTAGAAACAGACAACAGACCGCTAACGTATTAGTCATTTAAAAGGGGGGGGCGGTTGCTTAGGGGTGGGTAGTTCAATCTTTCTGAATTCCTTCTTAACAGAATGTCGAAAGCTTTGACGAAATAGGGATTCTTTCACATCTGTGGCCCCAGAGGGCCAGGGGCCGGCCTCCGGGACGTCCTGAAGGGCAAATGGGACAAAACTCGCCCAGCTCAGTCCCCTGACCTCCACCTCCGAGACGCCGAAAGGCTAGCAACTTGAGTGGAGTCGCGGAGGCGGGTGGAAAAGGAAGCTCAGGAGTTTAGGTCAGAAGCTGCAGTGAGGCCGCGTGGCAGCTCAGCTCAGTGCGGATCTCGGGGATCCCAGAGAAAATCAGCAATTTCCGGAATGTCAACCCCACCCCACCCGGCCAGATGTCTCACCGAAGCCTAGGAAGCACATCAGCAACAGCACCAAAAGCCGGTGCGCCAGGCGACTAGGGTCGCAAAGGGCCGGCAGCGCTCCGGGGACAGGAGAGACGACAGAGGCACTTCTGCCAGCTTCATTGGGGCCGCCTTCCAGCAGCGATCGCGCTTCCTCATCGTCCTCTTCCATTGGGCCGGGGGAAGACCGGGACGGGAGAAGGATAACTCCCGAGAGAAAACTACGCGGCCAGACCCCAGCGAAGACTGTGGTCACGTGGCCGCTGCAGCTCACGTGATGCGGCGGCGGATCACGCAGAGCCGCGCTCACGTGAGTGTCCGTGAGCACGTGACAAGCAGAACCCGCCGGGGAGGTAAGGAAGTGGCAGGGTTTCGCGGTTTGTTCTCTGTGGGCTTCTGTTAAGGTTCCCACCTTCGGCCTTCCACCGAGGAGAGCACCGTCCTTTTGTTTCTCCTTTATGGCCCCCTCGACAGCACCTTTGCCTTGTTTTCCTCCTAGTCTACTAGGCTGTCACTCCGTGTCTCATTTGTCAGCTCCTCTTCTTTGACTTGAATTCTAAATATTCAAGTGCTCCAAGACCCAGTCCTGGGTACTTTTTCAATCATCCAGTCCCATAACTTGAAAGATCATCACTATCTCTGGACTGTCCTTTAGGTAGCCGTCACTGTGCCTGGCTCTTGAGCACTTGACGTGTGGTCACAAATTGAGATGTACTGTAAAATACACACCAGATTTCAAAAACGGGTATAAAAAATATGTTAATTTTTATACCGAATACATGTTAAAATGACAATGTACAGATATTGGGGCAAACAAGATGTTACAATTACTTTTATCTGCTTTTTAATTTAGCTGTTAGAAATTTTTTAAATTGTGTATGTGGCTTACATACATACATGTATAAATGTCTACGAGAGAGAGAGAATAAAATGTTAACATTTAGGGGATCTGGGTTCCAGATATATGGAAAATCTTTGTACTAGTCTTTCAACTTTTCTGTGAGTCCTATTACTGTATGACAAGCAAATTGACTTACTTTATAATTACCAAGTGATGGAAAAATAGGATTGAGGGCATAGGTATAGACTTTATCATCTGGGACACAAGACCATTTGGATTGACCAGCCATTTTCATTGGTGTGGGGATGGTTGCATCCTCTGAAGCAAAGTTAACCCCACAGACAGAAAAGAGGGTAGGGTTCTCTCTCGAAAACCTTGAGATCTAGATTCAGCCTTCACAGACCTTTACTTCCTTCCACTCCTCCAGAGGACTGTATGGGTTAGAATATTCCCCTTATCTCCATCCTATGCAGAAGCCAAGCTGAAAACCTCGTAGTCCTTTTCAGTGCCTTCTTTCCCTCTCTAGCCCACATCCACCCCACCTCCCCACCAGCAATGCGAGTTTCTAATGTGGGACAAGAGTGAGGAGTGTCTGGTTCTGCTTGGGATCCCAGAAGCAATAATAATTGAGCTTGATATCCAAGAATGAAGAAGATTGAAGGGGCACGGTGTGGGGGGTAAGGTCTTTTAGGCAAAAGGCAAAAACAACACCATATGCAAAGGCTTAGAAAGGGATACAAAATCCCATCAACTGCCATATCAGCTTCATCCAACTCTATGTAGAAGATGTACAAAGGAAAGATTTGGAAGTCCAGTAAAGAACTAGGTTGATTTAAATCATGGGACTAAGTAGTGGAAGGTAAGACTGCCCTTATATTTTAGAATTGAATTGGCACTGGGTGTTCTATGCAAACTATGAATCATGGAATACTACATCAAAAACTAATGATTTACTGTATGGTGGCTAACATAATAAAAAAATTTTAAAAAGAATTGGCAAAACTGGTGGCCCAGATAATGGGAAGGCATCCACTAGAAGGTCTGGGGAGCCTTGGCTAATTCATCTACTGATCATTCTTTAACTGCCTTCTTTAGTTTTTTTCTTTTTTTTTTTTTCATTTGTTTGTTTTTTGGGATTACCGTCATGAAGTGAGAATCTTTGCCTCCCACACATTTTGTCTGGTACCTTGCCTTTGGCTGTCTCCAGTTGAAGAAAGCTCTTCCCTCACCTCTCAACTCTGGAACTCAGGTATTGCTATTTTTTATTCCTTAACATTTCTCTCAGCAATATGTTTGCAAGGAAGTCCACTCCAAATATCTGCTTCCTTTGCGCAGAATATAAAATTCAATGCTTTATAAAGAATTATAGCGTGACATAAAGTTGAAATGATGTCTTTGTTAAGGATGATGTAAAAGTTGATTGAAATAGAAGTGATTTTTCAATAAGAAAAAATACTTATATGTATATGTATATGACTTGGACTCATTGCACATTTCTGCATCTTAATTTTTCCATCAGTAAAAATCATACTTGTGACCTGCATACTTTATTGGATGCCAAGGTGATTATGGGATTTTTAAGCATGTTAATGTTGTTCATACAGAAAAAGATATGAATGACAGTGAGCAATAAATACTAGACTTAATTTTTTTAGATACAAAGTTCTGCATCTAAAATAATTAAAGCCAAAGAGCAGTCTTTATGGATCTGACCCTCTCTAGCCAAACTTTTTTTATAAAGATCTAAAAGAATGTTTGCATGCTCAATAAATAATGCATTTTATTGCATAGAAAAATAGCTAAGCATTGAGATTTATTTTATTCACCTCCAGTGGAATAATTCTGTTGTTTTCCTCATTTGTTTGTGGCAAATTTGAGTCCTGAAGGAACAGAATAAATAATTCACTGAGGTTTTAGTACAAATTAGTGAGTAAACAAAAATTAGACCATAATGAATTGCTATATAACCTACTTGGAAGAACTGGTTAAAAGAAGGAAAGAGATTGCAAAAGATATTATGTTAATATATATGACTATTCCACTGAATGAAAAAATTTATTAAAAATACAAAAATTATAGAGCTCTTAGAAAATATGAGGCAATATGACAAAACAATAATAAAGAGATTCACAATAAAGAATTGCAAGATGGGGAGGAATATTATAAGAAAAAACGCCACCAAAACTAGCCCCTTGGAAAAACAGCATGAGAAAGTAAATATAAGCATGGCCCTAAAGAAGCACAAGAGATTTCTTACTGCGAAAAGTAAGAACTGGGAAAGAGAGAGCTCTTACACCTCAGAGGTCAGAGCCACTGATCCTCAGATCCCAGTGAGAAACTTAGAGCCAAAATATGCATGAGCATAAAGTGTAGAAGTGAATACATGTGTTTCTATTCATATACAGACCCCCAGATTCGCATAGCCTTATTATCTGTTTTGAAAATTAATTAAAGAGAAGAGACCTGTCCCCAAAGATAGGAAATTGGTGACTATGTCAGAATGAAGAGGAGTCTGGTATATTGGGAACAAAGATAGGTACCATGCCCAAGATGAAATGCCGTCCCAAATTTCCCTAAATTTCTAATGCCAATGGCTACATTTGTGCCCTACAGACTTCAATTTTTAAGAGATGTTTCTCTTACTATGATAATTTTTAACATATGTATGCATTCCTCTTTCAATCTATTTCTATTTCCTCTCTATGTGTCCATCTATGCATTCATCCATATGCCTGCCTCTACCTATACATTTATCTATCTATTTACTATGGTTATAGAATTCTGTTTTATAGACTAATTGAAAAAATTAACTCACCATATTTTTTCCTCCCTCATAATAGGTGAAGGGGTTCAAGAAAGAATATGTAATATTGAATTATCTAATTGGAAAAATTTAAAGGAAAATATATATGTATACAGATATATACATATTAAGCAACAGAAATTATGCACATACTTATGAATTATATGTTCAGAAAGAGAAAGACAAAGAATGAGGAAAAGAAAAAATTAAGCTCTTGGAGGAACAGGCATAGGAAGTATATATGGACACACCTTACACAGGTTGTGGGTTTACTGTCTCAGCTCATTCTTTTCACCCAGTCTGTGTTAATTTAAATGTTTCCTTTGCCCCTGGCACGATGTGAAGCTTTGTCAGTAGATGGCACAAGAGAGACATCTCAGGCTGGAAGGATCTAGCTGCAGCTGGTGTATGCTTGCTCCAGGGCTTGGCACATGCAGCCTCTCCAGTGCCTGGTTCCTGCAGCGCAGGTAAAAAAAAAAAAAAAAAAAAAAAAAAAAAAAAAAAAAAAAAAAAAAACCCCCCCTTAAAAAAAAAAAAAAAAAAAAAAAAAANAATAGAACAAGTAAACCTCTAAAGTTAATACTATGACAAAGCTATACAACAAAGATGCCTCTGAAATTTAAAGTAAGAATAAAAAGAAAAGGATGAGAAAAAAATTAAAATAGCCAGCCTGTTGGAAGCACAACAGAAAGGGGAATGTGAGCATACTACTACAGAAGCAGGGCAGATTTTATCATTTGGGAAGTAATAAGGTCTTCTCTACTCTGAGCTTGAAATTTAAGTCAACACACACCTATGTCGAACAGATCATTGTAAAATCTTGAAGTGAACAAACTCAATAGACTCTGGTCTGCCTGCTGTCATCTATTCAAGTATGATTTGTCTGTGAATTCTGAAAAATGGTGTATTCAGTGCGTGATTTAATTCATATATCTAAACAACACAATTTACTGTTTCAGATTTATATATATATATATATATATATATATATATATATATATATATACTTTATCTATCTGTCGAGAGAAGTGACCTGCCACACACAGAGTACATTAGTGAATATGTCAGGAGGGCGGGCCCAGGGAAAGCAAAGACAGGTGTACCTGTCTTAAAATGCCTCTCTCATCCATCTCTACCATTCCTGATTCACCACAAATTTCTAGTACTAAAATTTTAAATCATCTCCTGGATTAGGTCAAAAAACAGCATTGATACAGATGTCAATTGTTAAAAGTTGCTTCTATCTGCCGAACAACATATCCTGAAAAATCCTCCATGTCAGTTCTTACCTATTTTACTTATTCTTTTTTTAATACCTGTGTCATACTATATCATATATATGTACTGTAGTTTATTCAACCACTTTCCTATATTTGGGCATTTATTAAGCTTTCAATATTTTGCAATTACAAATAAGGTCGCAATGACTAATCTTTGCATATGTATCTTTATATTGCTCGAAGTTTGTGTTCAGGCTAACATGCAGTTGCTGAGTCAAAGGATAAGTGCATATATGGTTTTGTTAGATATTCCAGATTTCCCCTTAGAGGGGTTGTAACATTTCGTGTTGTGAAAATACCTGTTTTCCCACAGCCTCATGAAGAGACTGTATTGTCAAGCTTTTGAATTTTTGCCCTTTGGGTTGGCATAGCAGCATAGATTTATAAAAATAACTTGAAAACATGTATACTACAGTGGATATAAAATTTTAAAGGAAGAAATCATTTGCTTTTGGATTGGCATATTCACCTATTGAGAGCATCTGCCTCCAGATGCTCTTTCGTTGTTACTCACGGAGGTAAGTGCTCTCTCACACAGCCACTGAAGCTGTTTGGCCAGTGGGTGGCACTCTAGTGCTGCTTTAAAGGGTAGATTCTAGTACAGCTCTCTCCATTCACATAGCTTAGGACAATAACTAAAAATCCACTGCCTGTGTTCACTAGGTAAACTAGGCAAGAGTTTCCAAGGGATAAGTCTTTAAAAAACAAACAAACCCGAGACTAATATGGTTAGCAGGAAGGAGCTTTCTGAAGGGCTAAAGAAAAACAATTTAGCGTGTTCTGATTTAAACAGCATGTGGTAGTTTTGATCTGTTAACGAAAATTAGCTAAATTAAGAACAAAATTCATGGGCAGAGTAAACCATGATCATGTGGCTCTTTAATATATGTAAATATTAGCAGATTTGCATTTTTGTCCTTGATGAAATGACCTACATAGGTCCACAACAACTAGAGGGCAGCCTTACCTGCACTCTATAGACACCCCTCTCCCTTACTCCAATCTCCAAACATGAAACACAAATGTCTTAGCTTAGCTCTTGCAGTCCCTTTCCTAACATTATCTTCATAAAATTGATCTTGACATGAATTCCTAAAGGATTTTTGCATTAAGAAAAATTGACAAGGATGATCTTAAGAACCAGAGAATCCTTATATTGATTACTTGTGGACTAAAGGGAGACGGAAATATTAACAAACCCAGAGTATCAAACTATAGCTCTTGAATGTTCATTACTTCAAAAAGCAGGTAATTTTCAAATCAAAAAGAAGGTGGAGTTCGCAGATTAGACCTGTGTTGTTTATTTTCAGTATTCGGCATATTCATTATCAAAATTAATTAAATGTCATATAGATTATATTTTTAAATATTTCATCTGCAGAGTCCTAGCAGAAGAATGAGAGCATAGGAGTAGGATACATCAAAATAGGATATATCAAAAAAAGGTCCTAAGAGTTTTAATAAAGGCCACAGAAGATTAGTTGAGAATAGCCAAATTCCCATTCTAGAATAAGCACAATATTCAGTAAGCATTATCATGATCAGTAAAACTGGCAACATGATACACACTGAGTTCTGACACCAACAGTTAAATCACTCCTTACGACAACCTTTAGCCAAGTGTGGCTAAGAAATCATCTCCATTCTGAATTTCTTTTTCTGCACTGTGGAAGTTCTGCTGTACATTGTCACCTGCTGGCTCAGTCTCATTTGGGTCTTACAGCCTTTGTTCCAGTTGCCTGACTTGTTCCAAGGTCACCTGAAGTGCAGTCTTCACAAAGGAATTCCCCGGAGTATCCTCTTCCACCGTGCTTGCTCAATGTCTGTTGCTAATCATGTATGACCTCAGGACTGGCTCATTTCATTGTGTGTATGTGAGGCCCTGTGGCTTCTGTGTGTCTCTAATTGAGCATTCTAAGTTTTCTGGCCATGGCCTCTCTGTTCTCCTCACAAGCAGTTATAGAAGGAGAGGTTTCCAAACCTACTCTGTAAATATTGAGCTCTTTTTTTTTTTAAAGAAGATTAAACTATACAGGTAGTAGAAGATGACAGTGAGCTTATAAGAGTTACCATTTTATTACCTTCTATTTCTCGAGCAAGAATTTCACTAAGTCTAACTAGCAACCTTGAATTTAGGAGTTGAACTGGTAAATCACTCACAGCTGTTTGAGAGGAATAGTATTTTACCTAGAACTTTTGAAATTTTTCAGAGGTTGAAATTGAAAATCAGCTAAGTGTTCCTGAAGAATCTATTACCTCTCTAATCTGCCTGTGTATTTCAATACGCAGGTTGAAGCAATCTGGACATTCCATTTTTTTCTAATAAATACATATCTGCCAACTATTTGTACACCCCTAATAATATCAACTGCTCACTGTGCCCAGGCAGTTTTGAGCACTTTCCTGGTGTTATCTGACATAATCCTCACAACAACCCTATGAGATAGGTACTCTGAATACCCCCATCTTATAAATGGTGAGTTTCTAGTAATCCTCAGAGAAATGCAAATCAAAACACAATGAAATAACATTGCACACCTGTCAGAATGTCTGAAATTAAAAACACAAGAAGTAACAAATGTTGGTGAATATGTGGGTAAAAAGGAACCCTCATGCACTGTTGGTGGGAATGCAAACTGGTGCAGCCACCATGGAAAATAGCATGGAGTTGTCTCAAAAAAATAAAACTAGGATTATTATACGATCCAGTAATTCCACTACTGGGTGTTTACCCAAAGAAAATGAAAACAATAGAATTTAAATAAAATTAAATTGAAAAACTAATTTAAAAAAACACATGCACCCCTATGTTTATTGCAGCATTATTTACAATAGCCAAATTATGTAAGCAACCCAAGTGTCCATCTACAAATAAATGGAGAAAGAAGATATGTTATACATATACAATAGAATATTATTCAGCCATAAATAAGAATGAAATCTTGCCATTTGCAACAACATGGATGGACCTAGAGAGTACAGTGCTAAGTGAAATAAATCAGAGAAAGAAATACCACATGATTTCACTCATATGTGAGAATTTAAGAACAAAACAAATGAACAAAATTTTTTAAAAAGAGAATAAAAAACAGACTCTTACAAAGAAGCTGGTAGTTGCCAAAGGAGGGGTAGGTGGAGGGATGGATGAAATAGACAAAGGAGTACACTTGAAATAGATCGAGAGTATACTAATCTCGATGAACACTGAGAAATATATAGAATTGTTGAAAAATTATATTGTAGGCTTAAAACGAATATAATAGTGTTAATTATACTTGAATTTAAAAAATTTAAATAGTGAATTTCTAGCTATGTAAGTAGGAAAAGATAGAATGAGGAAAACATGAGTAAGAGAGAGGGTCTGGGGAATATAGGCACTCTACCAAGAGCAGGCAGGCTAGATCATCCCCAGTGGACCTACACAATACCCAGATAGAGTATCCCTCAGTAATGTAGCCTGATGAAGAGCCTGTGTTCTGAGGAGAGAGTGAGCCAGAGGCTCAGACTGGGTGCCCATTCTGTGGGAGAGGAAGCTATTGACCCTAAATTTTAGACTGGGCTAGTAAAGAGGTAAAATAAAAGAAACGGTAAACCCGGGCAGGGCTTCCTGTGACCAGGACTTGAGAGCAGAGGGAGAATAAAGACCTTATTTCCGTCTTATATGGATAAGGCAAACTCTCCCTTATGCTCTCGATGCACTGGGCCAGACTGCAGCTTATAAAGGACTCTCCTGGGAGGCAAGGGCTCCCTACTGGGAAAAAGGTATAAGTAATTCATCCTAAGGAAGGCAATGGGTTGCATGTGAAATGACTGGACAACAGTTCTATGTTCATGTCTGATTTTATGCCTTTTAGAGGTTGTGGGAGAAGTGCCCCACCATATCCTCCACAGGCATTTATAATTTCCATACAAGCAAGCCCAACTTCCATCTGCAGCTCTTTGCTTTCAGACTGGCTATGGCCACCAGAGCCCACTGGGCCTGTGCACAGGGTGGCCTGAAATTTCCAGACAATTAATACCAACTCTATAGTTGGGTGATAAATATCACATCCCTCTTGCCACTTGAGTGGATAACTCTGAAGTGCATGTTCCCCAGAAGAATTTTGCCCTGATTGCCCACTCTGGTGACTTATTTAATAATATATCCTTTTAAGGGCCATCATTCCTTCCCTTCTTACTGTCTTCTGGGATCACCTCTTGTGTTGGGGATCTCCAAGACTCCCCTCCCCCAGGTTCAGTGATTCACTAGCAGGATTCACACAACTCAGTATATAGTCATACTCATGGTTATGATTTATTACAGCTGAAGGACAAAAAGCAAAAAAGAAAAGGTGCATGGGATAAAGCCCAAAAGAAACCAGGAACAAGCTTCTAAAATGTCTCCTCCAATAAATCACACAGGATGTGGCTTCTTCCCACAGCAGCAGGTTGTGACAGCATATTTGAAAAGCTGTCTACTAGGGAGGCTCAATAGAGACTCAGTGCCCAAAGTCTTTCATGAGAGTTGGTCATATAGACACCGTCTGCTTGGCATGTGCCCAAATCTCAGATTCCCAAAAGGAAAGTAGGTGTTTAGCATAAACCACATTGTTTACATGAGGTTTAGGCACAGTGAGCCATTCATGTAAGAGTTTTGGGAACCCTTTCAAAATCCAAGTTCCCTGAAGCCAGCCAAGGGCCAACCTTGCAAGCAGTCCTCTGGATAGCAATCTTACGGCTGGTGTGTTAATGCTTTTATCTACATAAAAAAAAATCCCAAATAAATTTCTTGCCTTCAGATCTTTGTGTCAGGGTTCACTTAACCCAGACTAATCCTGGAGTATGCTCCACCTCTGAGATTACTGGTTAGTAATCATGTCAGAAAATCAGTATATTTGATTTTGAAACTTACTAATATTTCACCCTTTTCAAAATGCTTTGGATTCATATACAATAATATTACACACACCAAAAAGGACTGATAATGTGGTATAGTGGCTAGATCTCTGTTCTGGGAGTTAAGGGTCTTGACTTCAGTCCTTTTATAATACTTACATAAGGATTGGCTAACGTCAGTGGATTTCAGGTTGTTGCTAGCAATAATCCCTTGTAAATTCCTATTTTCATTCATTTGGGCTATTATAACAAAATGCCATAGAATGAATAGCTTAGAAATAACAAATTTATTTCTTAAAATTCTGGAACCATTTCTTGGTTCTTTACACTGTGTCCTTAATATGACAGAAGGGTCGGGGAGCCCTCTTGGTTATCTTTTGTAAAAGTACTAATCCCTTTTATGAGGATCTGCCCTCATGATCTGAGTGCTTCCTGAAGGCTCTACCTCCTAAACATCATCACATTGGGGATTAGATTTCAACATACAAATTTTAGGGGAAAAGAAAACAATCTATAGTGATTCCCTATCACCATAAACCCCACATTTCTTTGATTTTTTTCTAAAAATTTTAATCACCTTTCTGAGGTATAATTTACATTCAATAAAATGTGTCCTTTGTCATTGTGCAAATCAGTGATTCACGATAAATTTATACGACTGTATAATCACCACCCCAAATCTAGACAAAATAGGTGTCACCCCAAAAAGTTCCTTCACGGCCCATTACATTCAATTTTTTCTTCTAGCCCTAGCCCAAATACTAGACTTCTATTGATCTGGTTTTTCCTTCATTATAGTTTGCCTTTTCTAGATTTTCGTGTTAAGAGGAATCATAGAATATGTAGTCCTTTTTTTCCTACCTTGTTTCACCTGGCATAAGTCACTTGAAATTCATCCATATTGTTGTGAGCATCAGTAGTTTACTCCTTTTTGTTGCCAAGCGATATTCCATTGAATGAATATAGAATGGTCTGTTTATCCATTCACCTGTTCATGAACACTTGAGTTTCTTTCAGTTTGGACTATTATGAATAAAATTGTTAAGGACATTCATGGAAAAAAAACTTTGTAAACATGTTTTTATTTTTTTTGAGTAACTACTGATGAGTAGGATTGCTGAGTTGTATGGTAAGTGTATGTTTAATTTTTTAAGAACTCTAGGACTACTAGGCAAACCATCTATGCCTTTTGCATTCCCAGCAGAAATGTGTGAGAAATCAAGTTGTTCCACATCCTCATGGGATGTTGTCAGATGCTTTTCTTTCAGTTTTAGCCATCCTAATGGATATGTACTAATAGCTCATGGTAGTCTTAACTTCTATATCCCTGATGACTGTCCATGTTGATTGAGCAAATTTTTATGTGTTTATTTGACATGCATGTAATATAACTTCTTTGGTGAAGTGTCTGTTCAAATCTTTTCCCCATTTTAAAATATTGAGTTGTGTTCCCAATATCGTAAGAGTTCTTTATTCATTTAAAATAAAAGTCTTTCATCAGATTATATTTTGTAAATAATGTTTCCCAATCTGTAGCTTCCATTTTTATTTTCTTTTTTCTTTCTTTCTTTCTTTCTTTCTTTCTTTCTTTCTTTCTTTCTTTCTTTCTTTCTTTCTTTCTTNTAATTTTCTTTCTATTCTTTGCCCCAGGGGTACAGGTCTGTGAATCATCCGGCTTACATCTTTCACAGCATTTACCAAAGCACAAACCCTCCCCAATGTCCATAACCCATCCACCCTATCCCTACCCTCCCACCCCCCAGTAACCCTCAGTTTGTTTTGTGAGATTAGGAGTCTCTTATGGAAAAAGATGATGTGGTATATATATACAATGGAATACTATGCAGCTATCAAAAGAAATGAAATATTGCCGTTTGCAATGACGTGGATGGAACTGGAGGGTATTATGCTGAGCGAAATAAGTCAATCAGAGAAAAATAATTATCATATGATTGATATGAGGAACTTGAGAGTCAGGGTGGGGGGGGTCGGGGTGGTAGGGAGGGAAAAATAAGGAAACCATTTTTATTTTCTTAATGAAGTTTTAAAATAGCTTTTACAATAGCTTTATTGAAATATAACTCACATATCCTATCATTCACTATCTAAAGTATACAAGTCAGTGGATTTTAGTATATTCACAGATTTGCGCAGCCATCAGTGCAATCTACTTTTTTTTTTTTAAGATTTTATTTATTTGACACAGAGAGAGAGATTACAAGTAGGCAGAGAAGCAGGCGGTGGGGGGGGGGAAGCAGGCTCCCTGACGAGCAGAGAGCCTGATATGGGCCTCGATCCCAGGACCCTGGGATCATGACCTGAGCCGAAGGCAGAGGCTTTAACCCACTGAGCCACCCAGGCGCCCGCAATCTACTTTTAGAACATTTCAACACTCCAAAACTCCAAAACACTCACCTTGTACTCATTAGCATTTACTCTCCACAACCCCCTACTGAGTGAGCCCTCATTACCCACCCAGGCTTCTGTAACCACTAAACTATTTTCTGTATCTCTGAATTTGCCTATTTGGAACATCTCATATAAATGGAATCATATAATATGGATATATTGTGATTAGCTCCTTTCATTTTGTAAAATGTTTTTGAGTTCCATCCATGTTATAGCAAGTATCAGTACTTCATTCCTTTTAATTGCCAAATAATAGTGCATTGTGTGAACATACTACATTTTCTTTATCCATTCATCAGCTAATGGACATTTGGATTGTTTCCAATTTTGTCTATTATGAATAAAGCCTGCTATGAGCATTCTTTTACTTTTTAAGATTTTATTTATTTGAGAGAGACAGAGTGAGCGAGGGAGAGAGAGCACACAAGCGGGCGGAGGGAGAGGCAGAGGGTGAAGGAGAAGCAGATTCCCCACTGAACAGGGAGTCCAATGCGGGGACTTGATCCCAGGACCCTGGGATCATGACCCAAGCTGAAGGCAGACTCTTAACCAACTGAGCCACCCAGGCACACCCTGCTATGAGCATTCTTATATGAGTTTTTGTGAACATATGTTTTCACTTATCACTAGTAATGTATAAGGGTTCTAATTTCTCCACATCCTTGCCAATACTTGTTATTATTTTGTCTTTTTTATTTTAACCATCTTAGTGGCTGTGAAGTCATATTTCTTTGCTTTACATTTCCTAATGGCAAATGAAATTGAGCATCTTTTTATGTGCTAATTAGACTTTGTAAACCTTTGGAGAAATGTCTTTTCTGATCTTTTCCCTTTTATTTTATTGAGAGATGGGGGAGGGGCAGAGGGAGAGGAAGAGAGAGAGAACCTTAAGGCAGCTCCAAGCCTAGAACAGAGCCTGACACGGAGCTCTTTCTTACAACCCTGAGATCACTTTTCCCATTTTTAATTGGATTGTTTTAATATATATATAATTATATATAAACGTTCTTTATCTATTCTAGACATAAAACCTTTATCAGATATATAATCTGCAAATATTTTCTCCCATTCTGTAGGTTTTACTCATATTGTTTGCAAAAAAAAAGTTTCAAATTTTGATGAAATACAATGTATAAACTTTTTCTTTTTTCACTTAAAGTTTTGTCATATCTAAGAAACCATTACCTGATGCAAGGTCACAAAGATTTACTCCTGTTTTCTTTTTTTGTTTTTAGATTTTATTTATTTATTTGACAGAGAGAGAGAGATCATAAGTAGGCAGAGAGGCAGGCAGAGAAAGGAGGAAGCAGGCTCCCTGCTAAGAAGGGAGCCAGATACGGGGCTCGATCCCAGGACCCTGAGACTATGACCTGAGCCGAAGGCAGAGGCTTTAACCCACTGAACCACACAGGCGCCCCTACTCCTGTTTTCTTATATGAGTTATAATTTTATTCCTTACATTTGTGTGTTTGATCTATTTTGAGTTAACTTTTGCATGTGACACAAGAAAGGAGCATAATTTTTTTTGCATGTGTATATGTAGTTTATGTAGTACCATTTGTGGAAGGCTGTTTTTCTCCCGTTGAATTGTCTTGGCACCTTCCTCAAAAATCAATTGATCGTAAATGTAAAGGTTTATTTTTGGATTCTAAATTCTACTCCAATGATATGCATTTCTATCCTTATGCTAATACTGTGCTGTCTTTATAGTAAATCTTGAAATCAAGAAGTGTGAATCCTCCAATTTGGTTCTTTTTCAAAATTGTTTTAGCTATTCTGGGTCCCTTGAATTTCTTTATGAATTTTAATATCAACTTGTCAGTTTCTCTAAAGAAAAAAATAACCAGCTGGGATTTTTAGTAGTGGTTTCATTGAACCTATAGATCAATTTGGGGAATATTGCCACTTAACAAGATTGTCGTCTTTGGGGGCGGGAGGGGGTAGGGGATGAATTGTATTTTATTTACATAGCATGCGCCAAATGGAAACAAAGGAAGCAACTTAGAAGGGTCCAAGGTAATCAGCCATGTATTAAAATGCAATATTATCTTCTGATCCATGATTATGGCACGTCTTTCTATTTATTTAGATTGTATTAAATATTTTCAACAATGTTTTACACTTATTAGTATACAAATCTTTTCTTAAATATGTTTCTTACTAGTCTGTTCTTTTTTTTAAGATTTTATTTATTTGACAGATAGAGAGAGATCACAAGTAGGCAGAGAGGCAGGCAGAGAGAAAGGAGGAAGGAGGCTCCCCACTGAGCAGGGAGCCTGATGCGGGCCTGGATCCCAGGACCCTGAGATCATGACCTGAGCCGAAGGCAGAGGCTTAACCCACTGAGCCACCCAGGTGCCCATAATTGAGTTTTATATATAGAAATGATCCTTGCTGAGCTCATTTGCTAGTTCTAGTGTGTTTTACTGGATTTCTTAGGATTTACTGTACACAAGATCATGTCATCTGCAAATAGGGATCATTTTATCATTTTACCTCTTCCTTCCTACTCTGAATACCTTTTGTTTTTCATGCCTAATTGCCCTGGCTAGAACCTCCAGTAGAAAGTTGAATAGAGGGTGCCTGGGTGGTTCAGTAGGTTAAAGTCTCTGCCTTTGGCTTAGGTCATGATCTCAGGGTCCTGGGATCGAGCCCCGCATCAGGCTCTCTGCTCAGTGGGGAGCCTGCTTCCTCCTCTCTCTCTGCCTGTCTCTCTGCCTACTTGTAATCTCTCTCTCTCTGTCAAATAAATAAATAAAATCTTAAAAAAAAAGAAGAAAGTTGAATAGAAGTGGGAAGAGCATACATCCTTGTCTTGCTTTACCATTAATTATAATGTTAGCTGTAGAATTTTTTTTTTTGGTATATATCCTTTATCATGTTAAGAAATTTCCTTCTTTTCATAGTTGCTGAGTGTTTTTATCATGAAAGGATATTAATTTTGTCAAATTTTTCTGTGTCTATTGAGATGATCATATGATTTTTACCCTTTAACCTATTAATGTGTATCAGTCAAATTTCATAAGTTAAATTAAACTAACCTTGAATTCCTGGAATAAATCCCAATGTATGTGATGTATAACCATTTGTATATGTTTATGGATTCGGGTTACTAGTATTTTCATGAGGATTTTTGCTTCTGAATTCATAAAAGATACTGGTCTGTATTTTCATTTCCAGTGATGTCTTTGCCTGGTTTTGCTATCAGGGTAATCCTGGCCTCATAGAATGAATTGGAAAATATTCTATCCTCTTTCATTTTTGAAAGTTTTTGAGGGATAGGTATTAACGCTAAATGTTTAATATTTAATGTTTAAATCTATAATTCACCAGTGAAGTCATCTGGGACTGGGCTTCCCTTTGTGGGAAGTTTTAAAATTACTAAGCTGGTATTTTTACTTGTTATAAGTCTATTCAGATTTTCTCTATTTTGTTGAGTCAGTTTCGGTAGTTTGTGTCTTTCCAGGAATATTTCCATTTTTGTCTCTCAAATTTGTTGGTATACAGTTTTTTTTAAGTTATCCTTTCATATTTCTTATTTCTGTAAAGTTGGTAGTTGTGTCCCCTGTTTTTGTCTTGATTTTTGTAACTTAAGCCCTCCCTCTTCTTTCCTTAATAAGTCTAGGTGATAGTATTTCAGTTTTGTTGCTCAAAAGACTAACTTTTGGTTTTGTTGACTCAATTGTAAGTATTGTATTCTAGTTATTTCCACTCTAAACTTTACTGTTTCCTTTGTTCTTCTTGCTTTGGGTTTAGTTTCTTCTTTTTCCCATTCCCTTGGTGTAAAATTAGGTTATTGACTTGCTATCTTTCTTCCTGTTTTCGTATCAGCCTTCAAAGCTATAAATTTCCCTCTAAACACTATTATAGCTTATCATATAAATTTTCTTTTTGCTCACTATTTCACAGTTTACTTTTTATTTAGTGTTTTCTTTTAATTCCAGTGTAGTTAACATACAGTGTTATATTAGCTTCAGGTGTACAATATAATGATTCAACAATGTTAACCATTTCTCAGTGCTCATTACAGTAAGTGTACTCTTTAATCCCGTTCACCTATTTAACCCATCCTCCCATCCACCTCCCCTCCCGTAACCATCAGTTTGTTCTCTATAGCTAAGAGTCTGTTCCTTGGTTTTTCTGTCCCACTTTTTTTTCATTTGCTCATTTGTTTCTTAAATTTGATGTATGAGTGAAATCATGTGGTATTTGTCTTTTTCTGACTTACTTATTTCACTTAGCATTATACTCTCTAGCTCCATCCATGCTATTGCAAATGGCAAGATTTCATTCTTTTTATGACTGAATATTCCATTTATACACGCACACTACATATTTATAAACACACACACACACACACACACACACACACACACCCCTTTTCTTTATAGTATCATCAGTCGATGGACACATGGGCTGCTGCTATAGTTTGGCTATTGTAAATAATGCTGCAATAAACACAGGTGTGCATGTGTCCCTTTGAATTAGTGTTTTTGTATTTTGGGGGTAAATACCAGTAGTGTGATTACTGGATCATAGAGTAGTCCTGTTTTTAACTTTGAGGAACCTCAATACTGTTTTTCACAGTGGCTGCACCAGTTTATATTCCCACCAAAAGTGCACAGGGTTCGTTTTTCTTTATATCCTCACTGACACTTCTTTCTTGTGTTTTTTTATTTTAGTCATTCCGACAGGTGTGAGGTGATATCCCATTGCAGTTTTGTTATGCATTTCCCTGATGATGAGTGATGTTGAGCATCTTTTCATGTTTCTGTTGGCCATGCCTTCTTTGGAGAAATGTCTGTCCATGTCTTCTGTCCATTTTTAATTGGATTATTTGGGTTTTGATGTTGAGTTGTATAAGTTCTTTGTATATTTGGGTACTAAGGCTTTATTTTTTTTTTAAAGATTTTATTTATTTATTTGACACAGAGAGAGAGAGATTACAAGTAGGCAGAGAGGCAGGCAGAGAGACAGGGAGAGGAGGAAGCAGGCTCCCTGCTGAGCAGAGAGCCCGATGCGGGCCTCGATCCCAGGACGCTGGGATCATGACCTGAGCCGAAAGCAGAGGCTTTAACCCACTGAGCCACCCAGGCGCCCTAAGGCTTTATTTTATATGTCATTTGCAAAGACCTTCTCCCATTCGGTAGGCTGTCTTTTAGTTTTGTTGATTGTTTCCTTCACTGTGCAGGAACTTTTTATTTTAATGTAGTCCCAGTAGCTTATTTTTGCTTTTATTTCCCTTGCCACTGGGGAGAGGTCTAGAAAACTGTTGCTACAGCCAATGTCAGAGAAATTACTGACTGTGCTCTCCTCTAGGATTTTTATACTTTCAGGACTCCCATTAGGTCTTTAATCCATTTCTAGTTTATTTTTGTGTGTGGTGTAAGAAAGTAATCCCATTTCCTTCTTTTTCATGCAGCTGGCCAGTTTTCCAACACCATTTGTTGAAGAGGCTTTCTTTTTTTCCATTAGATATTCTTTCCTCCTTTGTCGAAGATTAATTGACTGTATACTTGTGGGTTTATTTTTGGGTTTTCTATTCTGCTCTATTGATCTGTGTCTGTTTTTGTGCCAGTACCATATTGTTTTTATTACTACAGCTTTGTTTTTTTTTAAGCTTGGAAAATAATCTTTCAGCAACTGCCACCATTCCCAAAATCCAGATTCTTAAATTATTAGTATTAAAGAAAGAAGTTCATATTTAAAATTACATTATTTACAAAATTCAGTCCTTTGTGACCAATCATTATGTCATGTAGATACCAAATTAAAAAAAAACATGTTTTGCAACCTCTAATCTTTTTTTTTAATGCAGCATACAAACTTTATTTAACAAAAGTAACAGGTAAAGTCAAACAGGCACTTATATTAAAGAGAAAAACCGACTAGAAATTTTATCTTTAACACCTTATAGTAACCTACTTGCAGTTGCATTTAACTGATCTCTGTTGCTGTGAAGAATACAGCTCATGCACAGGTATGGATCAACAATTTGTACATTTTTCAAGTATTCACTGAATACTACCCTTATATACACATATACATTAAATTTGAAAAAGACTAAATTGAAAGTCCCCAGGTAGACTTCATTTTTGTTGCTTTTTTGGAAGAGGTCATCTGAAGAGAAGAATATGTGGATCTGGCTTATGAATCATGTAACAAACCCAGCCTAGACTCTGTTGGACACCAAGTCTCCTCCACTTCTCTTCAGACATCAAATGGGTTTTCGGGACTTGTTTGGAAAGTTCTCCGGGTAACATGACATGCCGGTACTCGTAGTGCTCATCAAAGTACTTGTCCGAGTAGTAGATATGCTTTTGGGCCATCCTGCAGGCAGGTGGGAGCTACAGGCTCAAAAAGTGGGCACAGCGGGCCATACACCTGAGTCTGTCCAAGGCAATACTCGACTGCCCAACCTCTAATCTTTTCAAGTAAGCTTTAAAATAAAAAGAATGACATGAGTAAAATTTAAATACTCCAAATTTTTTCAACAAATACAGAATATCTAATATATGCTAAAAGTTAAATATTTTAATATTTTGTTTTAAGCGTGCAGTACAAGAGGCACAATTTTAAGTAATCTTGAGCAGAACAGTAATCCTTAATTTGGAAATTTCAGTCACCAAAATTTTTAGAAAAATTATTATTTTTTAAATAATGTATATATGTCTTTGGTGGGATATTATGCTCTTGATAATTTGCTATAGAACATAATGAAATAGATTTTTTCCTATTAAAAAAAAGATCATTTCAATCTTTTTGGTTCACCTTGCCTTCTTTTTTATCAAGATAGAATTATTGTTGAAAAGACAATGTTAACTTATCAACAAAAAAGTATTTTGGTTGAGTGAAGAAAACTATATGTGCCACAATAGTCTGAAAACCTAGAGTCAAAGCACGCAAAGCCTAAAAAATGAGGGACCTATATTGAAAAAATAATCACACCTAGGATTTGTGTTTCTTTAGACAGCAGGTAATTGAGTCTTGTGTTTTGTGGGGGGTTGTTTTGTTTTGGCATTTAAATACACACCAGTATCTTTCAGCATGTAATTTGCATATGAGCTCTATGGAAGATAATAGAATTGTCAATGTTAAATTTACACAGTGTAATAACTATTTTATTTGTGGAAGTGATTCCTACAGCTTTGTAATATGACTTGAAGTCTGGAATTACGATACCTCCAGTTTTGTTTTTCTTTTTCAAGATTGCTTTGGCTGTTTGGGGTCTTTTGTGGTTCTATAAAAATTTTAGGATTGTTCTAGTTCTGTGAAAAATGCTATTGGTGGGTATTAAGGAGGGCACATATTGCAAGGACACTGGGTATTGTACATAAACAATGAATCTTGGAACACTGCATCAAAAACTAATGATGTAGTATATGGTGACTAACATAACACGATGAAAAATGCTGTTGGTATTTTGATAGCAATTGCATTAAATGTGTAGATTGCTTTGGGCAGTATAGACATTTTAACCATATTTGTTCTTCCAACCCATGAGCATGGGATGTCTTTCCATTTCTGTACATTGTCTTGATTTCTTTCATCAGTGTTTAATAGTTTTCGGAGTACAGGTCATTCACCTCTTTGATCAGGTTTATTCCTAAGTATTTTATTGTTTTGGGTGCAATTGCAAATGAGATTGTTTTCTTTATTTTCTTTTCTTTATTTATTTGACAGAGAGATTACAAGTAGGCAGAGGCAGGCAGAGAGAGGAGGAAGCAGGCTCCCTGCTGAGCAGGGAGGCCGATGTGGGCCTCGATCCCAGGACCCTGAGATCATGACCTAAGCCGAAGGCAGAGGCTTTAACCCACTGAGCCACCCAGGTGCCCCAAGATTGTTTTCTTAATTTCATTTTCTGCTGCTTCATTATTATTATACAGATTTTTTAAAAGATTTTTTTTGTTTTTAAGTAATCTCTATACCCAGTGTGGGGCTTGAACTCATAAGCCCGAGATTAAGAATCAGTGCTCCTCCAATTGAGCCAGCCAGGAGCCCCTGAATGCAACTGATCTCTGTACACTCATTTTGTATCCTGCAACTTTACTGAATTCATTTATCTGTTGTAGTAGCTTTTTGTTGGAGTCTTTAGGGTTTTCTATATGTCCTATCATGTCATCTGCAAATAGTGAAAGTTTTGCTTCTTCCTTACCAGTTTAGATGCCTTTTATCTCTTTTTGTTGTCTGATTGCTGTAGCTAGAACTTCCAGTACTATGTTGAATAAAATTAGCAAGAGTGGATTGTTCCCATTGTTTCCCTTGTTTTTCCCCCATTGAGTATGATGTTCCTTGTGGGTTTTTATATAAGGCCTTTTTTATGTTGAGGTATGTTCCCTCTAAGCCTACTTTGTTGAGGGTTTGTATCATGAATGGATGCTGTACTTTGTCTACTGCTTTTTCTGCATCTATTGAAACAATCATATGGTTTTTGTCCTTTCTGTTGTTGATGGGATGTATCACATTAACTGATTTCATGTAAGTTTTAGTATGTTGTATTTTGTTTTCATTTATTTCAAAGTACTTTCTAATTTCCCTTGTGATTTTTTCATTGACCTACTAGTTATTTAGGAGTATGTTGTTTAATTTCCACGTTTGTGAATTCCCCAACTTCCCTTCTGTTATCGCTTTCTAATTTATTCCATTGTGGTTGAAAACATGCTTTGTTTGACTTAAATCTTTTAAAATTTACTGACAGTTTCTTTATGGCCTACTATATTGTCTACTCTGGGGAACGTTCCATATGCACTTGAGAAGGAAGTGTGTTCCGCTGTTATTGAGTGGCATGTTTTAGAGATATCTGTTAGATATAGTAGATTTATAGTGTTATCCAAGTCTTTTATGTCATTCTTGATTTTCTGCCTAGTTCTATCCATTGATAGTAGGGCATTAAAATCTCCACCTATAATTATTGCATTGTTTATTTCTCCTTTCATCACATGGCCTTTCCAGAAGTCTCGTCATCTGTCTTTTGAAGAGTATATATACTTTTAATTTTGATAAAGGTCATTTAACCTATTATTTCTTTAATTTTTTCTGCTTTTTTGCATCTTATCTAAGATATCTTTTCCCTACTAAGATCACAAAAAACTTTCTCTTGTTCTTTGTTTTTGTAAGGTTTACCATTTTAGTCTCTATATTTAGATCGATCTAGGTTATTTCTAGTTACCTTTTGTATATGGTTTGAGGTAAGAGTCAAAGTTATTTTTTCTCTTTTTGTACATCCAGTTGCTCCAGTATTATTTATTGGAAATATAATCCTTTCCCCGTTGAATTGCCCTAGTACATTTGTAAAAAAGTTAATTAAACATATAGGTATGGGTCTACATCTGGATTCTCTATTGTATCCCATTTATCTATATGTCTATCCTTATGCTAAAACCGTTCTGTCTTGTCTAATGTAGCTCTGTTATACATCTTAAAATTAAGAATATAAATTTTGCAACTTTATTCTTCTTTTTCAAAACCATTTTGGCTATTCTGCATCCTTTGACATTCCATACATTTTGTTTTTAGATTCTAAAAGAATTTCTTTTTACATTTTTTAAATTTAAATTTTGTTAGTTAACATACAGTGTAATATTGGTTTCTGGAGTATAATTCAGTGATTCATCACTTATACAACACCCAGTGCTCATCACAACAGTGCCATCACCCATGTAGCCCATGCCCCCACCCACGCCCTCATCAACCTTCAGTCCTCTATCATTAACAGTCACTTATGGCTTGTTTCCCTCTCTCCCTTTTTTTCTTTTCCCCCTTGCCACATGTTAATCTGTCTTCTTTTCTTTCTGACATATTTCACTTAGCATAATACAGTCTAGCTCCATCCATGTCATTGCAAATGGCAAGATTTCATTCCTTTTGATGGCTGAGTAATATTCTGTCGTATGTATATCACCTCTTCTTTATCCATTCATCAGTTGATTTAGCAGCATTATCAATAATAGCCAAACTATGGAGAGAGCACAAATGTCCACATACATTTTAGAATCAGCTCATTCAATTATAAAAAGGAGGCCTATGATATAAGAATAACATTAAATTCAAACCAAAATTACAGATAGGAGAGATATAAAATCATTAACCTGGAATCAATCCTTCACCCTTTCCGTAAAGTTCTGTATAAAGATGTGACTAAAACATCCAAAATCATAGTATTGAGGTTGTAATGAGGGGGAGGAATCTGAAGCCCTTGTTCAGGACTCAGTTCTGTCACATTGATCATTTAAAATCCCTGAGTCTTGATTTCTCCTGGACAGAACTAATAATTTTATCCATTCTTTTCTGGTTATATAAACTGCCCCAAAATTTAGTAGTTTAAGCAATAACCAATTTATACTGTAGGGAAAAATACTTTATAACAGGGGAAGCCTTGTGAAAACATAAGAGATTATTACTACTGATGTCCAAGCTAATTTAAAAGCCTATTAAAATGGAAAGGAGTAAATAATGTCTAACAATGCACTAATGGCACAGGTCTAAGCTATTGTATTCCTGGCCGATGTCTAACCATCAGTATCCCATGTATACTCTAAGGTGTGAAATCACTCACCAGATAAAGAAAAGGGCATAAATGTCCCTCTCGTCTCTCCAGATAAGGCAAACTGGCAGGTCAGTTCCCACTGGAAAGAAGAATGTGAAAAAGATGTCAAAGCAAGATGATGGAAGGGAAATAGAGACAAGAGGAAATGTAGCTCCTTCATTCCTTCCCCTCAAAGAACTATGAACAAGCTTTCCAGATCTTGTCAAATATTCCTACATGGCTTACAGATGATCGAGGTTCTAGCCTGTCCCTACCACTAACGTCTACATCATCTGGGACAAGTCAACTTCACCTCTTTGGGCTTCAATTTCCTTATTTTTTTCCAAGCTTAATTATGGAGTGGCTTACAAATAAAAATTATAAATATTTAAGGAATATAATGTGATATTTTGTGTTACATATATATTGTGAAATTATTACAATATCAAGCTAATTAATATATCTGTCACTTCACATCATTTTCATTTTGTGTGTGTGTAGTTAGAACACTTGAGATCTACTCTTTCAGCAAATCTCAAGTATACGATACATTATTATTAACTAAAATCACCATGCTGTATCTTAGGTCTTAAGAAATTATTCATCTTATAACTGAAAGTTTATACCATTTGGTCGATATCTGCCATACTCTCCCATCCCCACACCAGCCTCTGATAAACACCTTTTTACTCTTTTACTATGAGTTCCACTTTTTCTTAATTCCACATGTAAGTGACATCGTGTGATATTTATCTTCCTGTATCTAGCTTATTTCACTTATCATAATGTCCTCCAGGCTCATCCACGTAGTTGAAAATGGCAGGATTTTCTTCTTTTTTAAGGCTTAATAATATCCCATTGTATATATTTATATATATTTACTGCATTTTCCTATCCATTCATCTCTCAACAGATACGTAGGTTGGTTCCATATCTTGACTACTGTGACCAATGCTTCAATGTAAAAGAGGAAATATAACTAAGTCTATATGATTCCTTCCAGTTCTAAAATTTTATAACTCAAAGGCAGGAGTGGTAAGTCGCTATTAGTAAAGCAGTTTGCATACCCATCCCTAATAAGTGCATACTTACTTAGTTTCAGGATGTACATATGTACACAGTACTAGTATCTTATAGTAATGAACACACACGTATGAAAAATTTAAAGGATGAGATTTTAAAATGAAATAAACAATAGTTTAAATGTCTGATTAATTGGGTACTTGATGCATCATCACCATCTCAAGTCACAATGTATACTTTGTCAAAAAGGATAAAGAATGTGAATCCATTTTTCAGGTAGTATTCTTAATCTTAAAGATTTGTGTGTTGGTTTTTGTTGTTGGGTTTTCTTTTTTCTCATGCTAGGATAAAGAGGCATGTCTGCTTGGCCATTTCCGTGTTCATTGTCTATATTATTTAGCTGAGAGTCAACAAATAACCTTTGTCTCTTATCCACCTGTGTTCTAAGACACAGCACTTAGGGAAGTAAAGGTCAGAATGATAAATAATACACTAAATGGTCCTATGTACTGAAAAGAATTAACATAACAGGCCTAAGCTGCTATTCTTGAGAACACCTACTTGCAAGGTTGGGCCTTGACTGGTATCTGGGAACTTAGATTTCAGGAGGGTTCCCACCCATTAGCTGATAAATGTGGCTCACTGTGCCAAATTATTTGTGCAATAATGTAGTTTATGCTGAGCATCTGCTTTCCTTCTGGGAGTCTGGAATTTGGGTGTATGCTAAATAAAGAGTGTTATGTGATCAGCCCTCTAGAAAAATTCTGGGCATTGACTCTCTAATGTACTTCCCTGGTTGGTCACATTATAAATGTATTGTCATGGGTGCCTGGGTGGCTCAGTGGGTTAAAGCCTCTGCTTTCGGCTCAGGTCATGATCTCAGGGTCCTGGGATCGAGGCCCAGATCGGGCTCTCTGCTCAGCAGGGAGCCTGCTTCCTCCTCTCCCTGTCTCTCTGCCTGCCTCTCTGCCTACTTGTAATCTCTCTCTCTGTGTCAAATAAGTAAATAAAATCTTAAAAAAAATAAAATAAATGTGTTGTCACAAATCGATGTTGGGGGAATTCAGAATGTCCTGTGTGACTAAACTAGGAGAGGAGTTTTAGAAGCCTGTGCTTGGTTTCCTCCATACTTAACCCAATGTACCTTTTCCCTTTGCTGATTGTGCTGTATATCCTTTCTCTGTAATTAGTCAAAACCATGACTCTGACACGCTAAGTCCTATGGATCCTTCTAGAGAATAATTGAATCTGGGGTGGTCTTGGGGACCTCATGACATGGCCTGCTAACAGTTCTTGACATAAACTTACGCCATACTGTAGACCTCCTTTGGTTGGGTTATTTCAAAAGAAAGAGCCTGTGTCAAACTTTATGTGTGAAAACAAAAATAAGACCACATACTGTATCTTAAGAACAATATCCAAATAAGGCAGTACAGATCTGTGCTATTACAATACCCATGCAAGTTTTGTTTTTCCATGACTTTTGAGCTGACTGTGTACACATTGGATGAACTCAATAAATGCTTACAAAGTAAATAACATACATTCTACAAATGTAAAATGAAAATGGAATATTTTCCAAATTTTTCATATTTTTCCAAATGTATAATTAAAACAGCTCTTAAATTAGCATTAGGGAAATTGGATGCTTTTTAATTATGCTGCCAACCATCCTTTAGATGAACTAGATGCATTTTTGTCTAGACTTCCTCTAACACTGTCTAAAAATAAACATCTCTCACTCATTAATATGGACTCAATTATAAATAATGTTCCCTTTTATTAAATTACTTTGTATTTAGACTCTCTTAGTTTGGTATATATTGAAGTAGCTCTTAAATTAATTGAATTATGCCACCCTAGTTGTAACCATGCTGGTGAAATAAGCATGAGACAATCCACGTAAGATTAAACAGAACTCACAGGAATTATGTTGAATTTTTTGTAAAAAGCCAATATCAGAAGGTTATAAACTGTATGATTCCATTTATACAGCATTCTTGAAACAACAAAATTACAGAGATGAAGAAAAGATTAGTGGTTGCCAGAGTTGGGACCCAGGGGAAGGAGGTGGGTGTAAAAGATAAACACAATATGATTATTAATCAGGAATGTAGAAAGATGAAATCCTATATGTCACTTATTTTTAAAATATTTATCATTACACATTTGATCTTTTTCATTTCCAACCATATATAGTTTTCACCTTGGTGATGACCTTGCTGGGTGGGAAACGTAATATCTTTAATACATGAGTTAAATCTAAAATGATGTTCAAATGGACTGCAGGTAACTGTTTATGTCAATAATAAATACAGTAGATTACTTTTAAAACCCATACTTTGGACTTTTTATTACAGTTGCAATTGCTGACTTACCATAAATCAATGTGCTTAAAGTGCCATATGATATCAAGTGTTTAGCTTAACAGCATAAAATTGAACCAAAACTGTAAAACATGTTTTATAGGTGCTATAAAATCCTGAGGCTGGAGGTCCCACTTTTTTGCATTACTCTGATCCATCAAGTCCACTGAAAATTCCAGATAGCCAATACACTTGGGAATTGCAAATTGGCTTTCAGAGTTTTATTCACTTTGGTTATTATGACCTCCAGAGACAGCATGTTCTGTTTCCTAATATGAGGAGAGAAGCATAGGCTAGTGTAGGACCCATCGACTTAAAACATTATATCCTTTAAGGTACTCTTCTGTTATTCCATCTTGCTGATTCTGGCCTCATCCCCACCCCTCCACCCAAGCCCCTTGTGGGCACCTCTTTAGCACCTGAAAAGAAGCTAATTGATATAGCGAGAAGGTATTCATTGTTTATCTTAAAATGTTTGTTTCTTTAAAAAAAATTGTTTCTGCCAGTAGTGGACACACACTCATTCATTCATTCAGCAAATTGAGTTATTCCTCCACTTTTCTCCTTGTTCTGTGGTTAAGCAATGGAAAAGAGGTAGAGTCCGTGAGGAAGTGAAGATGGAGAAATGTGAATGGATGTGAGGAACCTTTAAGATACAGAGGCAATCAGACTTGGTGGTGAAATTGGGTGAGAGAGAGAGAGAGAAGTTAGAGATGATGTCCATGTTCTTGTGGACTGCCCAGTGACTTGGCAATTGGGTAGATGGTGGTGCTGTTACCTGAGAGAAGAGTACAGAGAAGGGAGCCAGGGCTGTGAGGAAGGGAGGATACATTGAATTTGAGATACTCATAGATAATCTGGTGACAACTTCCAATAGCAGTTGGCTATATGTGTCAAGACCAAAATACAGATTAAAAGGTGTCACTTGTAGTAAACATCATTGATGGTGTTTTCTGTTGTTGTAAATGTAGTTCCTTCCATTATAAAACCATGTATCTCATGGATCCCTTCAAAGAATTACCTGATTCAGCCCTCCATCTTTATTTATCCATCCATCCACTAATTTTTAAGCTTAAACCATCTATTGCTCACCTTTTAGAACTTGGAAAGTCTGCTACTTTTCCTCTTCAATCTCTGGAATCCAGAACTGAAGATAATGCCTTAGTATGTTATCAGAGACCAGCACTGAAGAAATGAGAACAATCAGTAAAGAAGTTCTGACAACTTAGTAAAGGGGCAAGGTGGAATAATATAAAATGTATTAATCCAAAAAATGAAAAGAAAAATGAAGAATATAACACAAAATAGGTGGGTTAATTAGGAAAGACTAAAAGTCTCTATAAACTCAACTAAGTCAATAATTAATGTAAATAGGCTAATCCAGATAAAAAACTAAAACTGCAATACTGACTAAAAAAACAATAGACACTTTTTATTGAAGTACAGTTGACACACGATGTTACTTTAGTTTCAGGTACTCAGCATAGTGATTTGATACCTCTATATGTTATGCTGTGCTCAGCACAAGTGTAGCTACCCTCTGTCAGCATTAAACATCATTACAGTAACATTGACTATATTCCCTGTGCTGTACTTTTCATTCCCATGACTTATTCATTCCGTAACTGGAAGCTTGTACCTCCCACTACCCTCTACCCATTTTGCTCACCCCCCCCCAACTCCCTCTGTCTGGCAGGCACCAGTTTGTTTTCTGTATTTATGGGTCTGTTTCTGCTTTGTTCATTTGTTTTGTTTTTTAGATTCCACATATAACTGAAATGTATTTGTTTTTCTTTGTTTGACTTATTTCACTTAGCATAATAATGCTTCTAGGTCCATTTATGTTTTTGCAAATGACAAGATCTCATTCTTTTTGATGTCTGAGTAATACGATATTGTGTGTGTGTGTGTGTGTGTGTGTGTGTGTGTGTGTACACACACACTTTTTTTTATCCTTTGATCTATCAGAGGACGCTTAGGTTGCTTCCATATCTTGGCTATTGTAAATAATGCTGCAGTCAACATAAGGGTGCATATATCTTCTTGAATTAATGTTCTCTTTTTCTTGGGGTGAATACCTAGTAGTGGAATTCCTGGATCATATGGTATTTCTATTTTTAATTTTGGGGGAACCTCCATAACCTTCTCCACAGTAGCTGTACTTATTTACATTGCCACCAACAAAGCACCAGAGTTTCTTTTTCTTCACATCCTCACCGACACTTGTTACATCTTGTCTTTTTGATTCTAGCCATTCTTTTTTTTTTCTTTTGACAGAGAGAGAGAGATCACAAGTAGGCAGAGGCAGGCAGAGAGAGAGGAGAGAGGAGGAAGCAGGCTCCCTGCTGAGCAGAGAGCCCGATGCGGAACTTGATCCCAGGACCCTGAGATCATGACCTGAGCCGAAGGCAGAGGCTTTAACCCACTGAGCCACCCAGGCACCCTGATTCTAGCCATTTTGACAGGTGTGAAGTGTTATCTCATTGTGGTTTTGATGTGCCTTTTCCTGATGATTAGTGATGCTGAGCATCTTTTCTTGTGTCTGTTTGCCATCTGTGTAATGTCTTCTTTAGAAAAATGTCTATTCGGGTGTTCTGCCAATTTTTAATTGGATTTTTTGGTTTTTTGGTGTTGTTTATATATTTTGGATGTTAACCCCTTATTGGGTATCTCATTTACAAATATCTTCTCCCAATCAGTAGGTTGGCTTTTTGCTTTGTTGACTGTTTCCTTCTCTAGGCAAAAGCTCAGTTTGACTTAGTCCCATTTGTTTATTTTAGCTTTTCTTTCCCTTGCCTGAGGAGACATAGCTAGAAAAATGTTGCTAAGGCCAATGTCCGAGAGATGACTACATTTTGTCCTAGAAGTTTTATGGTTTCTGGTCTCACATTTAGGTTCTTAAACCATCGTATTTGCACTTATTTTACTGTGTGGTGTAAGAAGATGGTCCAGTTTCATTCTTTTACATGTAGCCGTCCAGTTTTCTCAACACCATTTATTGAGGAGATTGTCTTTCCCCCATTGTATATTCTTGCCTCCTCTGTCATAGAGTAACTGACCACATAAGTGTGGGTTTATGTCTGCACTGTTTATTCTGTTCCTGCATCTATGTGTCTCTTCTTGTGTCAGTATCATACTGCTTTGATTACTGTAGCTTTGTAGTGTATCTTGAAATCTGGGATTGTGATACCCCCAGTTTTCTTCTTCTTTCTGAAGATCACTTTAACTCTTTGGGGCATTTTGTGATTCTATAAAAATTTTAAAATTATTTTTTCTAACTCTGGAAAATGCTGTTGATATTTTGATAGAGATTGCATTGAATCTGTAGATTGCTTTGGATCTAGTTGCTCTTTTAAACCATGACTTCTTTTTTTTTTTCCTGTGGCCAGGGTGACCAGGGCTAGTATGGGCTGGGGACTTAGGGGTTGCTGAGGTGACAGACTAGCTATGGCACCTGGACCCTCCTCCCATTCACACTGTCAAGGTGGAAAGGGAACATAAACTGTGGTGCTCACCAGCTTCTCTCAACCTGAAAGAGTTCCAGCATCTCCCCTGCCATTTGGCAAGATTCTAGGGCTGGTTTCTTTATATTCTAGTTGCAGCTTTTTTTCTGTGCTGCAAGGCAGATGAATTTACTCATGGTCCCTAGGTACTGTCCTTCCCCACTGCAGTTCACAGCATCAGGCATGGGGATTCCCTTCATTACTGTGTCTCCATCTTTCTTGCCATTCTCTGTGTGGTCTCTATCTTTTATTGTGCACAAGCTGTTCAGTCAGCTCTCAGTTCTTTTTGAGGAGGAATTGCTCTTATAAATAGGTGTAGATTTGGTGTGTCCATGGAAGTGGTAAGTTCAGTGTTTTCCTATATCACCATGTTGAACCCTCCCACTCAACCATAGACACATTTTAAATATAAAAACACAGAAATATTTAAATTGAGAGATTGGAAAAAGAGTCACCATGCAAAAGTCACCACAAGGAGCTAGTATAGCTATCATAATATCAGACAGAGTAAATTGTGAGGCAAAAAGCCTCACCCAAGAAGAAGAGGGATGGTTTATGATGATCAGGGAGTCAGTCCAATAGAAAAATAGCACAATCTCAAATCTTTGCACACCCAATAACAGCTTCAAAATACAAAAAGTAAAAAAAAATGACATATCTGAAATTCACTGAGGAAAATCATTGATCAAGTTCAAAACTAATCTGAAGAGTGAGTTACTACTAATTACTCTGTTACATTTGCCCAACTTTAACCTTCAAAGGATTTCCGCCATCCTTTTGGGGTATCCCCTCTCCCATTGCCTCCCTGTCATGGGGCTTTGGCCCTGGAGTTCACCCATTACCTTTCACCAAAGGAAAAAAAGCCTCCCCTTACTTTTCTGTAGTCCCTTCGACCTCCCTTGGCGAGTAGCTACTGCTGTCTCCCCAGAATTCTTTGTATTTCTGCTATCTCTGTAGGATCCTGCATAATCTGCCTCTAGTGGTTCAGGGAGTAAATTCAGCCTCTCTTGCTGAGGGTAAGACTGGGTGGGGGGCGGGGTGCAACAGTGGGTAGACCATCATTAACAAACCTGGAAGATATCATTTTGAGATACTAATCTGTGGAGTTCCCCCCCCCTTCTTTGTACAATAAACTGTGGCCCCATGGAAGAGTAAAGTTGGTAGAGAGGGATTAAAAGAGAATAGTTCGTGCTGAGCATTGTGACTCTAAAATAACTTTTGAGAATCAAAAAGTGAGGTTTGAGGCATGAAGCACGTGAAGAAACATGGAACAAGGAGAGAGACTAGAGGAATTGCCAGACATCCACATCCCAATGTCTCTAGGGGCACCAGTGCAGGTCTATTGAGTAGGCAAGGCGACGAACACATGAGAAAAGTAGGTCAGCACTGGGAACCTGGGGAACGCCTTAGAGCAATTCCCATTACCACCGCTTCTCCCAGGAGGCCCTCAGCTGGCTGTGTACCCCTGGAGATGTTTGCCAAACCCCTTCCATGCTCCCCTGAATGGTCATCCTTTCCACTTCAGTGTTTTAGGATTCTCGTGGACCACACGTATATGTTACAAATGCTTTCAGCTGCAAGCAACAACAACAACAACAAAAAACATGATTAGCAGTACCTTAAACATCAGAGGTTTATTTTTTCATGTAACAAAAAGGCTAGGGGTGGACAGCTGCTTTGTAAAACTACAGATTCCCCAAGAATCCTGACAACAAGATTCAGTTAGTTCTGGAATGATCTCCAGGGATCTGTAATTCTAGAATCTTCCCGAGTGATCCTAATTTGCAACCAAACGTGGGAGTCACTCATCCCTAGTTTACTGCACCTGCTGTGCTGCCCCCTCTTTTCAGTTTTCAGAGTCCTTTAGCTTCCAAAGAAGTCAACAGCGTTACCAGTGAATACTTGATTCATTTATCCATTCAAATGGTCAACAAACAGTAATTGCTCACTTTTTATGTGACAAGACACTAGCTGTACAAGAGTTGTGAATTGGGCCTAGAAACATGAAGATTTATTAACATTCTCAAAGTAAGTAGAATTCCTACAGAATCTAATTTAAATACTTTTTTTTCCCATTGAGGAAAGATGGAGTAAACCATTCAAGTAAACATGATGTATTAAATACCCTTTTTGTCTCCATTTCCTCTCAAAACCTCTTTACAATATAAAGATTTTGCTAAAGGCAACAGGAATGGAAAGAGAGGTGTGAACACAATGTTGGCAACAGAAAAACAGATAGCCAGTGATGAGTGACTCAGAGACTGGGTGTGGGGTGCAGAGAGGATGCAGGAAGCTAACAGATTGGCCCCATAGAGCTCCTGAATGGCACAGGATTGGAAGTACAAGGAACTGCTCCAGAGCTGGGGTGTTGATTGAAAGTCTGTACTAAATGCAGGGAGATCCCTAGATCCCTTCCCCAACCCACCCCATGAGGCATCTCCCTCATCCAACAGAAAACATACTAGCGAAGGAGATTGAGAGCCAGTCAGCATGCTGAATGAATGGTGAGAACCACTAGTAACTTTTCCCCCAGTGCATCTGAGAATCCTGGTGGCCTAGCTTAGACAGCTGAGGCAGCAGCTTAGGGGTTTCCTCTGAGGGGAACCGAGTTCTTCAAAGAAAAAATTTATAGGCAATGATTATTGGGAATCCTAATCAAACATAGAAATTCAGAGAAAACTGAGACAGCATAAAGAGCAGAATAAGCTGTCAGGAAAATCATTATATCTTCAGGGAGTAAACAAGATAATCGTATCAACAACAACAACAAAAAAGAATAGACAGGCTCATAGAAAAAAATGAGTTCTCAATTTTAAAAAATATAAAAGCAGAAAAAAATTTCAGTAGAATCCAAGCATGCTTTAAGTGAAACTACCTGAGGATGTACTCCACCAAAATGAGGGAGTAAACCAGGAAAAAAGAAGACACAGGATTCAAGAAAAAAGAATCCAATGCAAAGAAGTTGGATGACACATCAGAGCAGGAAACCAGTGGGCTCCAGAGGGGATATGTTAAAAATTTAAAAATCAACAGAGTACTTGACATACTTGAACTATCTTTTAAAGATTTATGTATTTATTTATTTTAAAGGAGAGAGAGAAAGAGAGAGAGTGGGGGAGGTGGGGCAGTGGGAGAGAATCTTCAAGAAGACTCCCCACTGAGCACAGAGCCCAATGCAGGACTTGATCCCACGACCCATGAGATCATGACCCATGAGATCATGAGCTAAGCCAAAACCAAGACTTGGACACTTAACCAACTGAGCCATCCAGGCACCCCAAGTTTGAATTATTAAGAGGAGATGAACAATTTTGGCAAAGAGTTGGAGGAGCATTAGGGATAGGTATAAATCAAAACATAAGAAAATTTTGTACTCCAGGGAGGGAAAAAAGTTGCATAACAAAGGAAACATTATTAGTGCATGTTGCATGCCTTAGCTGGGGAAGATATTTACAATAATCACAATAGTGTTAACTTTGAATACTGATTTAACCAAATATGATATATTTATGTTGGAAGAATGAGGAGAACAAGGGTGCAAAATCCTCATCTTTCTTAGGAGGAAGTCAAGAGTTTAAATCTGAAAAGTCAATAGGGAAGCATATCATTTAGATGCATGGAAGAAAGATCCAGAAGAAAGCAGCTTAGCCAGTTGAAAGTGACACTTCCTTGTCTCTGATGAGTAGGGCCATGTGGGAAATGGTAGTCTGTCAGACCACAGGGAATTTTTCTGGTCAACAAATCCCAGACTTTTGTGATTCTTTCCCCCTAGTTCACTGGGTTCAGCCAGAGTCCTCCCTTGAGGTTTGGCAAGTGCAAGCTCTAAGGAACACACAAACACACACAATGAACTTCATTTGAACTTTGTTCATCCTTTTTTTCTGATCCAAAATTGTCATAATAAATAGGAAAAGGGCCAGAGCCCACACAGATAGGTGGGGTGTTAGTGCAGCAGGTCTATTCCCTGAGCCCCTTGCATCTGTATTTCCTATCAACATGAAGAACTATGAGTGGCTTCACTAGCCACCCCAAATACCAGGCACTCAGTACATGTTTGAATGAATGAATGAATGATGAATGAATGAATGAATAGACAACAAATGAACCTATTATTTTTCATACATTGTGAATGCCTACAAACTAGGACCAACACTATCTTGCCTCTAATCCTTCTTTCTGATATACTCAAATTTAATGGCCTGTTGTTTGTTTTGTTATATATGAAGTGGGCACCTCTAATGTACAAGGAACAGTCCTGCCTTCAAAGATTACAATCTGTTTGGGGAGGCAAAATGTGAATAAACAAGTTTAAACATACAGCCACGGATAGCTGAGCAGAGGGTGCAAAGAAGCTACTATGGGATTTGAACTCAACCTGAATACGGGTCTGGTTCAAAGAGGCGTGACTTTCCCAGTACTGGCTGCAAAGTCCCTAGGGTGGTTTCCAAGCATTTTGCTCACAGTGAAGATAGGAAATGGGAAGATGGGAAGAAAGTGTCATACCAAGTAACGATCTTGTTGACAAAAGTCAGCAAAGTACAGATTTGGTTGGTATCCCACAAGCATTCTCATGTTTGCTTTAGTACTTTCACTCTAAAGAAGAAAACAGTTCTTCTGGTGATGAAATCTCACCAGTCTTTCCCTCCTGCCATGAGAAAGGTACCACTTTGCCTGCTATGCTCCCTCCATGATTGCAGATGTCAACTAATTTCCCCCATTTGGGTATTTCTTCCCACTGGAACAATGATCAAACCATTTTTTTTAAAGATTGGATTTATTTATTTGACACACAGAGAGAGGGAGAGCACAAGCTGGGGGAGCAGTAGGCAGAGGGAGAAGCAGACTCCCCACTGAGCAGAAGGCAGATGTTTTACTGACTGAGCCACCCAGGCACCGCAATTGATCAAACCATTATATAGGAGTAGCTAAGAGAACTTTCAGTGCTTTGGGCTCCTTTTGGTGTTTTCTAATTTTGGAACTCTTTGTCTCAATTCCTACGTTCTCCTGTGGCACCACATTCACTGCCAGCCCCACCAATTCACATGACAGTAGATCCTTCCGTTTTCTAGGAGGAATATCCTGATAGAGAATTCTTGCTCTCACTCTGCATTTCATATTTAGAGATTCAGACCTCAAAACATAAAGTCTTCATATCTTTAGCTCTGGATACTTTACTTTTATTTACTTGCATAGAATATCTGGAAATGCAGCATTCTTTCAGTTTTGTAAATATTTCTTTTTAGCAAAACACACACCATTGGCATATAAATGTCCCTGCCTTTGCGAAATAAGATAATTACAAGAGGAGCTGAACCTTTAAAAGGTCCTTAAACTTTTTGGAGGTTGCTACTGTGTGTGTAGACCGGTCAGTTCTAACTATGTGCATCCAGAACAGAGCCTGGCATAGAGAAGTCCCTGGATAAGTATTTTTAGATGAATGAAAAACCGAAACCTTTCATCTGATGGCCATAAGGTCATCTTACTGTAATATGAGAGTATTAGTTCTATTTTGTGTTCTCTTCAGATCTACTTGGCCATCCTGCAAACTTACATAGATTCTACCTATTTTATTTGAGGCTGCTCTGGGAACCAGCTTATCATGATTGATGTAGTGGTTATATATCTCAAGTATAAGGGAAAAGGCCTCTGTCCTGGCTCTTTCCAAATAATCTTTTTCATAACGCTAGCTCTAGGAGGACAGGGCTCCAGCTACCACTTTCCATGAACTATACAGGCTGTTAGCATGGTTTATCATATAGAAAAATCTCTGTGTAGGAGAAAGCAACTGGAGGTTTCACCTTAGAATTCATGGGAAGAAGGTCCCCAAAAGCCCTGCCCCAGCCATGCTCCATTTAAGGATTCTTCTGTGGGGTCTGAGCACTTACTGTGTGTCAGTGGGAAATAACAGACACAATCTGTGCTTTCAAGAAACTTGCAGTCTCATAGAAGAGGCTGGAAGTTACAGAGTACTATGGGGCACCTGAGGTACACTTGGCCCAGACAACCACAGAGAGAGAGTCCCCCAAGAACTAAAACCAGGCCAAAGCAGGTAGACAAGGAGAGGGTTCCAGCAGGGGAACAGCAGGTGTTAAGGCTCATAGGGAAGAAATGCTGTCATGTATTTGGGCTAAGCCTGGAATAGAGAAAGCAAGAGGAGGAAGCAGTTGCAGATGAGAAAGGGTGAGGGAAGCCGGGCAAATCACAGAGGAATCACGTTAGGAGATTTGGGCTTTATCTTGAAAGAAATGGGAAGTCACTGAAGTATTTTAAGCAGGTTAGGAACATCATATTTGCATTTTAGAAATATCAGATAGTGATTTAAACCAGCAGAGCAGAAGTGGAGATAAAGAAAAGCAACAGAGTTTAACAGTCTTTAAGGAGACAGAATATATAGGAGGGGGTGATATGATAGATGAGAGTTGGGGGAAGTCAAGATGAAGCTGCAGGCTCCTGAAATTAACAGCTGAGTGAAGGGAGATGCCATTCCCTGACCTAGAGCTCACAGAGGAGGAATAGATTTGGAGAAGGCAGGAAGATGATTGATTCAGTTTGAACCTGTTGAATTTGAGTTACATGTAGGACAGCCAAGTATAGATAAATGTCCATTAGATGGTTATGTATTTGGGTGTAGAGTTTATCAGAGAATCTGGGCTGAAGACAAGGATTTGGACAGCATCATAGAAAAGACAACTGGACGATGCTGCCCTGGAGTTATTTAAATTGTTGTTAAGTGAAGGGCAGATGCAAACTCCACAGTGTCACGTGGTATAGTTGAAATGAATGGGGGAAGGTCAGCAAGAGAATGCATATCATTCCCAAGTCATGTGTCGTTCAAGAAAGAAATACTTAGACTAGACACAGATGGTCACAGCCATCCTTATGCTCCAGAAGAAGAACCCCTGAGGCTCTCCCTTTTGCTGTGGACTTTGAGATTGAGAGCAGGTAGTAGAACCTGATTGAGGGTGTGACTGGAGATTTTTATAGTCAGAAAGCCTGGTAGTGGAGATAACCTCCTACCAGCTGACTGGAGGTCCCTCTGCGGGGGGCCAGGAGGGAAGCTGAGCCATGGAAGTCCCATGAAATTCCTACACCCAGCAGCTTGTTGCCAGGAACCAAAAAAGATCTAAAAGGGTCATCCAAGGTACAAGCCTTCTTGGGTCTCCTCAGTAAGTCTCTTTATGTTAGACAAGGATTAGTTTTTCTGAAATTCCCAAGCACTGTCGTTGTAGAAGAAAGGATGAAGTGGTTTAATTTTCTTTAAGCATTCTACTGGTACCTGTTGTTGTCGTTAAAATTGATTTATTTGTTTCTTTTCATTTTTTAAGACATAGCCATGTATGTATTTTTTGGTCGAAATATACATAACATAAATTTTACCATCTCAGTCATTTTTACTTTATTTTTTAAAGATTTTGGTTTTTTTAATTTTTTTTAAAGATTTATTTATTGATTTATTTCACATAGGGAGAGAGATCACAAGGAGGCAGAGAGGCAGGCAGAGAGAGAGGGGGGAAGCAGGCTCCCTGCTGAGCAGGGAGCCTGATGCGGGCCTCGATCCCAGGACCCTGAGATCATGACCTGAGCTGAAAGCAGAGGCTTTAACCCACTGAGCCACCCAGGTGCCCCTAAAGATTTTATTTATTAATTTGACAGAGAGAGAGAGCACAAGCAGGGGGAGCAGGAGAGGGAGAAGCAGCTTCCCCGCTGAGCAAGGAACCCAATGCAGAATTCGATCCCAGGACCCTGGGATCACGGCTGAACCGAAGGCAGTCGCTTAACCAACTGAGCCATCCAGGCGCCCTTAAACTGATTTTAGAGAAAAAGAAGGAGAGAGACAGGCGGGTGGGGGGAGGAGCAGAGGGAGATAGAGAATCCTCAAGCAGACTCCCCAACAAGAGCAAAGCTGGGGCGCCTGGGTGGCTCAGTGGGTTAAAGCTGCTGCCTTCAGCTCAGGTCATGATCCCAGGGTCCTGGGATCGAAGCCCACATCGGGCTCTCTGCTCGGCGGGGAGCCTGCTTCCTCCTCTCTCCTCTCTCTCTGCCTGCCTCTCTGCCTACTTGTAATCTCTCTCTCTCTGTGTCAAATGAATAAATAAAAAAAATAAAAAAAAAAGAGCAAAGCTGGATGCGGGGCTCAATCCCAGGACCCTGAGATCATGACCTGAGCCGAAATCAAGAGTCAGCTGCTTAACAGACTGAGCCACCCAGGTGCCCACAACCATTTTTAAGTGTACAGTTCAGTGGTATCAAATATGTTCACACTGTTGTGCAGCCATCACCACCATCCATCCCCATAACTCTTTTCATCTTGTGAAACTGAAACTCTATATTCATTAAACAGTAACTCCCGGTTTCTCCTTCCCTTAGCCCCTGCCAACCACCCAACCACCATTATACTTTGTCTTTATGATTTTGAGACTCTAAGCACCTTATATAAGTGAAATCCTACAATATTTGTCTTTTTGTGACTGGCTTATGTCACTTAGCATAATATCCTCAAGGTCCATCCATGTCGTAGCATACTGCAGAATTTCCTTCCATTTCGAGACTGAGGAGTATTTCACTGCATGTATGCACCACATTTTGCTTATCCATCCATCCACAGGTGGACACTTGGGTTGCTTCCATGTTTTAGCTCTTGTGAGTAATGCTGCTATGAACGTGGGTGCACAAATAGCTCTTCAGTACTCTGCTTTCAATTATTTTGTGTCTATATGCAAAGTGGAATCACTGAGTCATATGGTAATTTTATTTTTTTAATTTCTTGAGGAACCTCTCTACTGTTTTCCACAGCTGCTTATCATTTTACATTCCCACCAACAGGAATTTTAATTTCTCCACATCCTTGCCAGCTCTTTTTTTACTTTCTTTTCTTTTTTTACAATAGTAGCCATCATAATGAGTGTGTCTTTTGAATACTCTCTTTTAAATATGTCCACCCAAAACTGACTACAGAGCCAACCAGACCAAGCTCTGTTACCTCAGCTCACGCTATCAGTAGGGCTTGCAGCAGCCCATCATACTAGAGGGACCTGTTAAACCATCTGGCTCTTTTCCAGCTGAAACATTGGTCTACTTGGGCACTTGGACTAGAACTACACCACCAGCTCCTGTGGGTCTCCAGCTTGCAGATGGCAGCTCTATTAATGATTCCTCATAAAATTCATGACCTACTCTCACTGTCCTAACCTCAGGCTGCTCAATATTTTCATCTAATTAGTTTTCTCTCTAAGAATGGGTCTTACCTCTTCCTGGATCATCACCTTAGAAAGACCCCTGAGCCCCTAGAAAGGCTCTCTCTGGGGAGAGCAAAGCAGCCTATCAGTGATCCACTGGGGAAGTAGAGCATGGGGCAAGTGGAAGGACATTCCAGACAGACTGCCTCTGTGACATAAAGGGCAGGTCAGAAGGAAGGACCCTAATGTGTTGCCCTCACCTTAAAGCTCCATATTCCATTGTTTGTCCCTCCCTACACATCAGAATTTGATATCTTTTGTTTTTTCAAGAGAACCAATGCAACAATTTTATTTACTTTTCAGTAAACTTAAATCCTGGAGGAGTGCAACATTGCAAGGATTCTCTGTGCAGTGGCCTTTTCAGGAGGGCTGCTTCATGGTTTGGCAAGAACCATGCCACTGTTTCCAGGGCATGAGTTATCTTTCCACAGATCCATCTGTTTTTGTTTGGTTTGCCACCAGGAGTCACTGTGTTTTGCTTTATGCTCATAAGCACATCTGTTGCCCAAGTAGAATTTAGTTTCATGTCAGGCATAAGCAAACACCTTCAATTTTAAAGAGAGTTTTGTGCTCTCTCTGGTTCTGGAGACAGTGCCAGCAAAAATAGCCCTAGATCACAGCCTCCCTGACATAGTTACCGCTTTAGAAGTCCTATTCCCAGCAGGCTTCCACAGGCTCCAGGATGATGGACAGAGTAGATTTGATTTCTTCTGATAGGATAAGAATCTCTTGTTAATTAGAGAAGAACAAAGTACTTTTTCAATACAATTTGTCCCTAAATAAACTATGTTGATTGCTGAATCTAAGACGCAGCCCTAAATCTTACTTAGATTCCTTAAAACTAGCTTTAATTTGTAGAAGGTTGATCTCATATTATTTTGTTGTTACTATTTATTATTTTGTGAAGAAAAATTAACACTACAAAAAAGTAATAGTTCATTAATAATTCCACCAGAGAAAAACAACTTCACTTCTCCATATTATGGTTTGAAAGAGCATATCATTTTACATTGACATTGCCTCAAAATTCATAATTAATCCTGAAATGATGTAAGTAAAAGTTCTGTGGTTCAGTAAAGAGAAAAAGAGAAGTGATTTTCATAAAGTATTAAGATTGCTCAAGGTATGGCCCAAAGCCATGTCCACTGGGCTTTGTGGGATCATTTGCTCAGGCAAAGTAGAGTTAGGATTGACGAGAACTCAAAAAGGACAACAAGCACACGGGGTATAGCAGGACGTGGGAGTTTTGATTTAGGAGGCCTTCTGCTCCTTGAGTTAGCAATAACAATATTTAGCACTCCTGGGGTGCTTTTGAACCCTTGGAAGCCCCTCAAAGCCCTACCATGGGCCCAGGGCATCAAGTGCCTGAGAAAAGTTATTGCTACAAGTATCATGTAACCTGATGTCCTTCACACTGATGGACACACCGTGGGGGAGGAAAAAACCAATAGTGCCACATGTTACAGTCACACCCTCCTCACTGAGCTCCTCACTGTGCAGGTTCCCGTATGCGCACAGCAGGACAGCCAGAGTGACTCCTTGCAGACCCAGTCTGATTGTATCACACCTCTGCTTAAACATTCAGGCCTCCCGTCAATCTTAGAACAAAGACTAAGTCCTAATATTGTTTTCAGGATCTGGTATTGACTCCTGCCCACTTCACCATCATCTTCCACTTTTTGCTCCTGCACACTGGTCTTCTGCAAGCTCCTCAAGCTTTCCATGAGGGCATTTTCATGCCACAGAGCTCTGTCCAGGCTGTTCCCTGCCTCCCACCCCCACCCACACTTTGCCTTGGCTTTTGGCTCACACTGGTACTTGAGATCTCAACTTATTCCTCAGTAAATTTCCTGCCCCAGACTAGTTTACCTCTCCCAGACCAAGTGTCTTTCCCTCAAGAATGCATCACATATGTGATTATATAGTCATGCGTGTGATTATTTGATTAACGTCTTCATCCTCCACTTAAGCTGTCATCTCCATAAGGGCAAGTCCCATGTATGTTTTGCTTACTATATTTTTTCCTAATGCCTGGTAGAAGTACATCATAGACTCTTAATAAATGTTCGATGTTTGAACAAATGGCAGAGTGCTGCCCAATCCCTTACAAATGGAATATTTGAGTTCACTCCCCACCATTCCAGCACAAGGTATAATCAGCATACAAACTTTAATCCCAAATACAGTAAAGGTTTATTCACACCTTATTCTCTGGAATTTAAGAGCATATTGATTACTTCAGTTTGTGCCTCTCCATCTTTCAGGAGAAAGAAAATCATCATAGACTCATGATTAAATGGGACTCACTTGTTTTGACTGGACGTTTTAAACACTAGCAAATGTTGAGCAGTCTAGACAAGATAACTGAGCTTCCTAAGTTTTTTCTACTGTTAGAGATTCTCTTCTTGCCCCCAGAAGTCTAGTGGAATACCACTTGAATCTTTATTTGCCATAATAGACAAAGAAATTTCTCCATGCTTTTCATGTGCTATCCCTTTGACTGATTGGGAAATAAAGATCAACCACATACAGCTCTGGTGCCTTCCTCGTTCTTCAGAGCTCTCTGTGTAGCTGATGGATACCAAGCCCCCTTTTCCCTGAAATAAACCACTCCCATTTCTAGCTCAATTTCTTTATTTTAAAGTAGTTTTTCTTCTCAACTTCTGTGGACTTTTCGAGGAAAAGACAACATTGTTTGAAAAGAAGAGCAAGAATAAACCAGCTCGGGGCGCCTGGGTGACTCAGTGGGTTAAGCCTCTGCCTTTGGCTCAGGTCATGATCTCGGGGTCCTGGGATGGAGCCCCACATCGGGCTCTCTGCTCAGCAAGGAGCTTGCTTCCCTCTCTCCCTCTGCCTGCCTCTCTGCCTACTTGTGACCTCTCTCTCTCTCTGCCAAATAAATAAATAAAATCTTAAAAAAAAAAAGAAGAAACCAGCTCTGCCAGGGATTAGATACATTAGAAGACTGTGATAACTGATGTGACAGGTGCCAGGACTTCTGTGTCTTCTGGGCAGCAGAGTAACTAGCAAGAATGGGAAATCCAGGGGCGCTGAGTGGCTCAGTCGTTGGGTGTCTGCCTTCGGCTCAAGTCATGATCCCGGGGTCCTGGGATGGAGCTTCGCATCGGGCTCCCTGCTCAGTGGGAAACCTGCTTCTCCCTTTCCCACTCCCCCTGCTTGTATTCTCTCTCTCACTGTCTCTCTCTCTCTCTGTGTCAAATAAATAAATAAAATCTTAAAAAAAAAAAAGAATGGGAAGTCCATAATGTAAATCCTGCACAGTGCCTGGCCAAGGCTGTAATCTACTGTGGCTCCTGGGAAGTAGTTTTTCACTTGACCTGCTTGAGGCTGCCTCTAGCCCCAGGCCCCTATTTACGGATCACAATCACAGTTTGAGGGGGCATGGTTTCCCCTGCCTTCGGTGGACTTTCTCCTCTCCTGGCCATTACCCCCTTTTATTCTCTGAGCCAAAGCCTTTGTCTCTTCTCTTCTTTCACATTAACTGTGTGGTTGGCCTATTGGGAAGGTTCTCAATCACGCTATCAGTCCTGAATCCCAGCTGTTAGCAACTGACTTCACCATATCAGTCCTCAAGGGCTGGGGGTGCTCATTCTTCATCAACTCCAATAGTGTAATCTTCCCTCCAAGGAGAGAAGAAAGATGTTGCCTCTCAGCCCTGGACAATGTTGCCTCACACCCAGAATGGAACAGTTCTTTACCATCCAGAAAGAAAAAGACAATAAAATTTGAGTATTTGGGGTTTTTTAAAAAAGATTTTATTTATTTGACAGAGAGAGACACAGCGAGAGAGGGAACACAAGAGGGGGAATGGGAGAGGGAGAAGCAGGCTTCCCGCTGAGCAGGGGGCCCAATGCAGGGCTTGATCCCAGGACCCTGGGATCATGACCTGAGCCAAAGGCAGCCGCTTAACAACTGAGCCACCCAGATGCCCCTTGAGTATTTGTTTAAAGAGAAAGTTTATATCTTGCTTTTCAGGCCATAATCCATTTAATACTCATAAATATCTCTAATGCATCCCCAAACACAAAAAAGGTGATCACATTCATTAAGTACTCACCATACAAAGAACAGTTGTTATTTGTATTTTGTTTAATGCCCAATTTATTAAAACCTACAAGTTTAATAAACAAAACTTTGAAAATCAAATTTTCTCATACATTTGAGCATTATTTACTTAAATTACCTTAAATTATTTATGCTATAATGAAATTTTAGCATAAATAATTTCTGAATAGTTCAAACACAACATGATGACGACATGAGAATTCAAATCTTGCTGAGCTCTAATTTTAAGAATAAAAGATTTGCTCTTTCCTCACAGAATTGGCATGAGGATCAAATAAGAACCAATTTAAAGTATCTGTCCTAGAGCAAGTGCTCAAAAATATTGATCATTCGTATATTCTTTCTGAAACGACCAGGTCTGTGGATCACCTACCATGTGTATTCTGATGAAAACGGGGGATTAGTGTAAACAAATAATCCTGCCTGTCAAACAATAGAAATAATTTTTGATGATTAATTTTATTGATAAAAATGTTGATAAAAGTCACAAGGTGCTGTTTTGAGTTAGAGGAAGAAGATGGGCTGGCAGAGGATGGGGTAAGCCAGCTCAGAGAAATGGGATACACATAGCACACTTCAGTGAAGAGCTTCTACCCATCTTTCACAACCTGAGAAAACTAAATGAGTCAAAAAGTAACAGTTCAGAACTGTGATGGAGTGAAGTAAATTAAATATACATCTTATTAAGTTGAATGGTCTAAGTATTTAAGATGATTTGTCTCATCAAGAAATCAAAGGGCTGTTTTTAGCATATAAAAAAGACTTTACCTCACCCCAGTCCTACTTCTTCCAAATACAGCACATTTATTTACTGTGGTTTCTTCATTCAGAGTGATAATATTCCCAAATTGGAATCTACTGAAGTCTTCAATGGCCTTCCATCTGCGGGGTTGGCAGATCAAATAAATTGCCATCAGCTCAGTAGGATGGAGTAATGCAATAGTAGAGAAAATTGAACAGTCCCTGCTCCGTGTATTATAAAAATATACCATCCTTTTTCCATTGGATATCCTTTCCTACTTTGTTGAAGATTAGTTAATTATAGAGTTGAAGGTCCATTTCTCGGTTCTCTATACTGTTCCATTGATCTGTTTGTCTGTTTTTGTGCCAGTACCATACTGTCTTTATGATCACAGCTTTGTAACATAGTTTGAAGTCTGGCATTATGATGCCAGCAGCTTTGGTTTTCTTTTCCAACATTTCTCTATTTGGGGTCTTTTCTGGTTCCATACAAATTTTAGGATTATTTGTTCCAGCTCTGTGAAAACTGTCAATGGTATTTTGATCAGGATTACATTCAATGTGTAGATTTTCACAATATTCTTCCAATCCATGAACATGGAATGTTTTTCCATCTCTTTGTGTCTTCCTCAATTCCTTTCATAAGTGTTCTCTAGTTTTTAAGAGTAGAGATCCTTTACCTCTTTGGCTAGGTTTTTCCTAAGTATCTTACAGGTTTTGGTGTGATTGTAAATGGGATCAATTCCTTAATTTCTCTTTCTTCTGTCTCACTGATTTCCATGCATTCATTTTGTATCCTTCCATGTTGCTGAATTCCTGTATGAGTTCTAGCAATTTTGGGGTGGAGTCTTTTGGGTTTTCCACATAAAGTATGTCATCTGTGAAGAGTGAGAGTTTGACTAATACTCAACAAAGCAAGAAAGAATATCCAATGGAAAAGGGACAGTCTCTTCAATAAATGGTGCTGGGAAAATTGGACAGCCACATATAGAAGAATGAAACTGGGCCATTTTCTTACCCCACACAAAGATAAACTCAAAATGGATGAAAGACCTAAATGTGAGACAGGAATCCATCAAAATCCTAGAGGAGAACATAGGCAGTAACCACTTCAACATAGGCCTCAGCAACTTCTTGCTAGACTTATCTCCAAAGGCAAGGGAAACAAAGGCAAAAATGAACCGTTGGGACTTCACCAAGATAAAAAGCTTTTGCACAGCAGAGGAAACAGTCAACAAAACTAAAAGGCAATGTATAGAATGGGAGAAGATATTTGCAAATGACATTACAGATAAAGGACTAGCATCCAAGATCTATAAGGAACTTCTCAAACTCAATACCCAAAAAACAAATAATCCTGTCAGGAAATGGGCAAAAGACATGAACAGACATTTCTCCAAAGAAGACATACAAATGGCCAACAGACACATAAAAAAACGCTCTACCTCACATAGCATCAGGGAAGTACAAATAAAAATCACAGTGAGAGACCAACTCACACCAGTCAGAATGGCTAAAATTAATAAGACAGGAAACAACAAATGTTGGCAAGGATACAGAGAAAGGGGAACCCTCTTACACTGTTGGTGGGGATGCGAGCTGGTACAGCTACTCTAGAAAATAGTATGGACATTCCTCAAGAAGTTAAAAATAGAGCTACTCCTGGCACAAAAACAGACACATAGATCAATGGAACAGAATAGAGAGCCCAGAAATGGACCCTCAACTCTATGGTCAACTAATCTTCGACAAAGCAGGAAAGAATGTCCAATGGAAAAAAGACAGTCTCTTCAACAAATGGTGTTGGGAAAATTGGACAGCCACATGCAGAAGAATGAAACTGGACCATTTCCTTTTTTTTTTTTTAAAGATTTTATTTTTTTATTTGACACAGAGAGAGAGATTACAAGTAGGCAGAGAGGCAGGCAGAGAGAGAGGAGGAAGCAGGCTCCCTGCTGAGCAGAGAGCCCGAGGCGGGCCTCGATCCCAGGACCCTGAGATCATGACCTGAGCCGAAGGCAGAAGCCTTAACCCACTGAGCCACCCAGGTGCCCAAACTGGACCATTTCCGTACACCATACAAAAATAGACTCAAAATGGGTGAAAGACCTCAATGTGAGACAGGAATCCATCAAAATCATGGAGGAGAACACAGGCAGCAACCTCTTCGACCTCAGCCACAGCAACTTCTTCCTAGGAATATCACCAAAGGCAAGGGAAGCAAGGGAAAAAATGAACTATTGGGACTTCATCAAGATCAAAAGCTTTTGGAAATAGTCAACAAAACCAAAAGACAGTTGACAGAATGGGAGAAGATATTTGCAAATGACATATCAGATAAAGGGCTTGTATTCAAAATCTGTAAAGAACTTATCAAACTGAACACCCATAGAACAAATAACCCAATCAAGAAATGGGCAGAAGACATAAACAGACATTTCTCCAAAGAAGATACCCAAATGGCCAACAGACACATGAGAAAGTGCTCAACATCACTTGGCATGAGGGAAATACAAATCAAAACCATAGTGAGATACGACCTCACACCAGTCAGAATGGCTAAAATTAACAAGTGAGGAAATGACAGATATTGGTGAGGATGTAGAGAAAGGGGAACCCTCCTACAATGTTGGTGGGAATGCAAGCTGATGCAGCCACTCTGGAAAACAGTATGGAGGTTCCTCAAAAAGTTGAAAATAGAGCTACCCTATGACCCAGCAATCACACTGCCAGGTATTTACCCTAAAGATACAAATGTAGTGATCCTCAGGGGCACATACACCTGAATGTTTATAGCAGCAATAGCCAAACTATGGAAGGAACCTAGATGCCCATCAACAGATGAATGAATAAAGAAGATGTGGTATATATATACAATGAAATACTATGCGGCCATCAATGAAATGAAATCTTACCATTTGCAACGATGTGGATGGAACTAGAGGGTATTATGCTAAGCTAAGAAAAAACTGAGGAAGGAGAAGGAGACTCATCTTTCTGGATAATGTGATTTAATAGGAAGCTAGAAACTCAAATAATGAGTGCCAAGTATTGGCCCAGACAGAGCAAGGAACACATCTAGTGCAGGTCCTCACACATGAAAATGCCATTTATGACAGACGTGGCATTATAATTTAGACCAATAAATGATACTGGGACAACTGGCTGTTGATTTGGGAAGATCACTTTCACACATATATTCAAAATTATTTATGATGATGACTCAATGTGGAAAACAACATCTTAATAATCTTTAGAAGAAAATAAGAGATTATTTTCATGATATTGAAGTAGGAAAGATATTTCCTAAATAAGACATAAAAGGACAAACCATGAAAGAAAATTTTGATTACATTAAAATGTAAAACATGGGATGTCTGGGTGGCTCTGTTAGTTAAGTATCTGCCTTCAGCTCAGGTCAGGTCCCAGGACCCTGGGACCAAGTCCTGCATCATGCTCCCCGCTCAGTGGGAAGCCTGCTTCTCCCTCTCCCTCTGCCTGCTGCTCTCTCTGCTTGTGCTCTCCCTCTCTGACAAATAAATAAATAAAATCTTTTTTTTTCCCCAGAAAGGATGAATACCCAACTTTTGTATCAACATGGATGGGTCTGGAGGAGATTATGCTGAGTGAAATCAGTGAAGCAGAGAAAGTCAATTATCATATGGTTTCACTTGTGGAATATAACGAATACAATGGAGGGCTTTAGGAGAAGGAAAGCAAAAGTGACTTGGGGTAATTCGGAGGGGAAATGAAAAATGAGAGACTGTGGACTCTGAGAAACAAACTGAGGGTTATGGAGGGGAGGGGGGTGGGGGATGGCTGAGCCTGGTGGTAGGTATTAAGAAGGGCGTGTATTGTATGGAGCACTGGGTGTGGTACATAAACAATGAATCTTGGATCACTGAAAAAATAAAATTAAAAATAAAAGTTAAAATAAGATAAAAGATTTTTATTTGTCTGATTACGCTGAGCAGAGAGCCTGACATGGGGCTCAATCCCAGGACCCTGGGATCGTGACCTGAGCTGAAGGCAGATGCTTAACTGACTGAGCCACCCAGGTGCCCAATAAATAAAATCTTTAAAACAAAATGTAAAACATATGTAGAACAAAAGTCAGTAGACATAAAGTGAAAAAAAAATGCACAGATTGAGAGAAGATATTTTCTAGGCATATAATTGAAGCCAGAGCACCTATTCTCCCAGTATCCATGGATGTCCCCATAACTGTCCATGACTCTCAACCAAAGACCGCAACTCCTGAAAGAGCCCTGTCCACATAGCCTCACTGTCCACAAGTTCCTTCTCTATCCTATCAGCCTAGGGATAAAATGCCCCCCAGATTAGGAGCCCTTATGGTTTTCCTGAACCCTGCCCATACTTTTATTATACTCGCTTCTTTTTTTTTTAAAAAAAGATTTTATTTATTTATTTGACAGAGAGAGAGATTACAAGTAGGCAGAGAGGCAGGCAGAGAGACAGGGAAAGGAGGAAGCAGGCTCCCTGCTGAGCAGAGAGCCCGATGCGGGCCTCGATCCCAGGACACTGAGATCATGACCTGAGCCAAAACCAGAGGCTTTAACCCACTGAGCCACCCAGGCGCCCTATACTCGCTTCTAATTGCTCAATGTAAGTTTGCCAACTGCTCTCTTCCTGGACACTGGTATACCTAGTACAAATTCTGCTTTTAACCCATTAGGCAAGTTATTTAACCTGTCTAATTCCAATTACTTCATCTATAAATGGTCCTACCATGGGAATTAATTTAAATCATCTACATAAGCTGCTCAGTGCAGTTTTCAGCACGATGAGCAGTCAGTATATTGTTACTATTATTATCATGATGGTGATGGTTATTATTATTGTTTCTAATATTTCTTCTTCACTACCTAGTGATCTGAGTATCACATAACCATAACTGGGCAAAAACACCAAAGCTGTACCTACATGGGATAGCTAAAACATAATTTGCTGTCAGGCTTAGAGAACTTGTTAGGATTTTCCTAAAGTCGATGTTGTACTAATAAATGGGATGCACTCTTTATCAAGTGGAATTACAGAGAGTTGTCTTCTGTCCACTTACAATGACTGGGCCAGTCCAGTTCATCTCCTGCCTTCATTATCTGCAAGACCAGCTGGCACCAATTGCTCACATTCCACAGACACCTGCAGGTATGTCAGCCACAGCAGTCAGTGATGCTCTTGCCAATGCAGGTCTCCATAAACAGCAGCCAACACAAATCAGTGGTGGAGGCTGGCCAGCACCCACTCATGCACCTGTGTGTACCTGTCCCAGCTAGAGACCTCATGAGTCAGTTCTGCCAATCAATTACCATGAAGATCGTTACATACCTAATAACATTCATGACCAGGGAGATGGTTTCCATTTCAATTCAATTTTATATACATATTTGAAAAATACTGCAAGGTACAACACAGAATAAATGCTTTAATTGGTATGACATACTGAACTATTTAAAGAAAATTATGTAATGAGAAATGTGGGAAAACAGCATAGTTAACACTTGGTTACCTGTCTCATGGAGAGGGATAGGGAATTTTAAACTGTAGATATTTGTAAATAATGTTTATATGTCTGATTTTATTTTTATAAGATATTTATTCTCTCACCCCCCATTATATTTGCATAGGGTCTAAGACCTGTTAGAGTGTTAGAGCCATAGAATGTGAGAGGGATGAGGAAGGGGACCTTTCTAGGGTGATGGATGCGATCTGTATTCTGATCAGGATGCTGGCTACATGGATCTACACATTTGTCAAAACTCATGGATCTGCATGCCTAAGATCTGGGCATTTTTCTGTAGGTATTAACTCAGTTTTAATTGATATTACAGGAACATGTAGGGGATTAAAAAAGTTAAAATACAAACACTAAAAGTTTACACTTGAAGGTATATCCCACTAGTTTCTTTATGATGGAATAAAATCTTGAAGTTTGATAAATAGTTGAAGGTGAGAGGAGGTGACTCAGGGACCTCAGAGTGGCAAAGGGAGTCAACTGAAGATTAGGCCTTTGCTGGGAGTATACCACCCACGTAATTACAGGGTCAACGCCTCAATTATCTGTGCTCATTCAGAGTGGAGTTAACCCGATAACACCCTGTGCTTTCTGGAAAAAGCACTCAACCCCTTAACCCCTTAGGATTAACCCTAAGGATCTTAGGGTTAAGATCCTAACCCTTAACCCCTAAAGGATACCAATTTTTCATGAACATGTGCTCAAAATCCTCTAGGGTTACCCCAGAGGGCCCAAACACATTCAATATATTCCTAGGTGGCTGAACAGGAAAACTATAAATTATTGACTGACGATCCTTAATGTCCTTAAACATTTTAATAAACAGTTTGGATGAGGGCATAGAAGATGCATTTACCAAATGTTCAGAAGCCACACACAGGGGTGGGACCACCAGTAACTTGGGCTACAGGCTCACAGTTCACATCACCTAAACAGGAACACTGACTGGGCCCAAGCCAAAAAGTTAAACTAGAATAAATTAAAAAGTAAACTGCCGTTAGGTCCAGAAGCCAATTGCCAAATCCGGGGTGGGAGTGGGGAACCTGACTTGACAGTGGTTTTCACAGATCACATGTGCAGGTCTATGCCAATGGCGTGGTGCAGTTGGTGAAAACTTGAACACATCGACAGATCCACTAAATTCAACATTGATTACCTCCTCTGGTTACAGATACTGCATTTTAAGAGTAACATTGACAAACTGGAGTGTCTGCTGGAGAGGGGGGCCAGGTAGAAGTAGACACCTCGTTCTACCACCAACATTTTAGGAAATGCATTGTTTAGGCTGAAAAAAACTAAAGAGGTAGAGGGTAGATGACCAGCCATCTTGGTTGGCCTGGGACTGAGGGGAGTTTTCAGACACAGAACTTTCAGGTTCAAAACTGGTGCAGACTCTCTGCCTGGCTTGCAGATGGCCACCCTCTCACTGTGTCCTCACATGGTGGGGAGAAGGAGCATGCTGTGATCTGTCTTCTGCTTATAAAGACACCCTTCCATCATGGAGAATAGTGTCACCCTCATAACCTCATCTAAACCTGATTATCTCCCAAAGGCTCCATCTCCAAATATCATCACATTGGGGGTTAAGGCTTCAACATATAATTGAAGGTTAGAGGAGGGATAGAAACATGAGTCCCTAACAGAGATACAATCTGTGGGAGCCAGGGTCATGAACCTTGAGACCCAACTTCAGACACTGAAGGCAGAGGCCTTGGGACCAGAGTTGGAGGGGTCAAGAGTCATGATGGGGTGTGGGGAGCTCAGAGAAGCCCAGGCCAGAATCCCAGCTCCATTGCTTGCCGACTGTGTGATTTGGGCTCATTACTAAAGCCGTCTGAGCCTCAGATTCTTTGTCGGTAAAATGACCTATCTAGAGCATGGGTACTGTACCCACCTAGAGTAAGTCCTCAGGAAAGGGTGATTAACTCTTGTCTTCGTCAGCATCATCAGTACGAGGGAGCACTCTCTTATACTCCCCCAACGGCTTCTCTTCTTTCCCAGACCTCATGCTTCCTGAGGCAGGCAGAGCCCTCACAAGTATCAAAAACATGACAGAGAGAGGCTCTGTCTAGTCAGAGGTTTGTTTTCTCACATAAGAGAGTCTGGAGTCCTGCAGCTGCTCAGGGACGCCCCTGAAAAGGGACCTCCTTCTCTCCTGCTCCAGCTTCCTCGGTGCATAGCTTCTGTGGTGGCAGAATGGCTGCTGCACCTCCAAGCCTACCATCTGCATTCCAGAAAGAAAAAGAAGAGAGAGGGGTGAAAGGCAAAATTCTGTAAGAATACCCTGGCTAAGCCAAACTTCCCTTTTTAAAATTTTACTTTTTTAATTTAAATTCAATTAATGAACATACAATATATTATTGCTTTCAGGGGCAGAGTTCAGTAATTCATCAGTCTTATACCTATAATACCTAGTGCTCATTACATCACATATCCTCCTAAATGCCCATCTCCCAGTTACCCCATCCCCCTACCCCATCCCCTCCAGCAACCCTCAGTTTGTTTCCTGTAATTAAGAGTCTTACTTTAAGAGTCTGTCTCCCTCTCTGATTCTGTCTTGTTTTATTTTTTCCTCTCCTCCCCTATGATCTTCTGTTTTGTTTCTTAAATTCCACATATGAGTGAGATCATATGATAATTGCCTTTCTGATAAGCCAAACCCCTTTTAAAAGCCATTCCCAGAAGCCATGTGTGGAAACTCCTTCAATGTCATTGGCCAGCATCAGGTCACACAGCTACCCCAGCTGCAAGGCCACCGGTGTGGTATTTAGTGGACACGCAGCCACCCTGAACAATACTGGGGTTTAGTTAGTAAGGAAGAAAAGGAGAATGGATATTGGGGTAGCTGAGAGCAGTGTTACTCTCCCCACCCCCGCACCAGCTACCTCCTTTGGACTATACATTTGTTACCTTCCCACCCCACTTCTCCTTGGGAAACTGAAAAACCAGCAGACCTAATGGCCCAGCCTGCGTTTGCAAGCCCCAAACAGGAGGGCACAAGGCCATCAAGAAGAGAGTGAGTGCGGGCCGGAGTGCTGTGTCCTGGCAAGGAGCTCTGTGACTCCCAAAGCAGAGGTGGTCACAGTTAACACCGGGCCCTGGAGATTTTCCTTTAAGAAATATAGCACAGTTGGACATGGAAAAAGGATTGGATAAGTCTTTTTTTTTTCCCCTCAAGACTTTGGTGACATTGGCATAGCTGTTAAAAAGAATGTTCTACCAGGACCCTCTGTTCTAAAAACAAAAACAAAATGACTAAAGAGTGAGCCAAGAGGAAGCAGCCTTGTGCAGAGTGGATAAAATTACATGGCTTGTGTTGCAATTAAGAAATACAAAGGAAAATGCAAAAGAGCTAGTCCTGGTTAGATGATTCACAATTCTGACTCTCTTGCTCACTGTCTACCCATGTCTAGAAGGTGCCAACAGGTGTACCTACATTAACTGGGTTGCTTTCTGGCATCCCCCACGCAGGTACCCAGACACGAGATGTATACGAAGATGGTTCTCCATTATGCCAACTGCAACTTCCTGACCCAGAGGTGTTTGACCTCTGGTCCCTGGGCTGATACCAGCAGCATCTGCATCTCCTGGGAACTAGTCAGAAATGCAAAGCCTCAGGCCCATCCCAGAACTACTGGGATTCTGAGACATACACAGGTTTGAGAACCACTAGCCTAAGTCATTGTCCAATAGCAGGGACATAGTCAATAAAAGCAATCAGTCTATTGTTTTCCAACACATTTTGTAAGAGACTCATTAAAACCAGTAGATAGTTAAATCAGGACTCTGAACTATCTAATCAATTCAGAGAGTTTAGGGTAGAGATGAATGAGGGAAACCATCCATAGGCCTGTAATTAAATTTGTATTTCTTAATTTTTTTAATCATTCTAATCACAGCATCTCTTTATATCTGTCTTGAAAGTTGTAGTAAGAAGTGATTTATTGGGGCACCTGGGTGGCTCAGTGGGTTAACCCTCTGCCTTCAGCTCAAGTCATGATCTCAGGGTCCTGGGATCGAGCCCCACTTCAGGCTCTCTGCTCAGCGGGAAGCCTGCTTCCCCCTCTCTCTCTGCCTGCCCCTCTGCCTACTTGTGATCTCTCTCTCTGTCAAATAAATAAATAAAATCTGAATTTTTAAAAAAAGAAATGATTTATTTACAAAAATTATTTTCATTAGAGTTTTGGCACCAGGTATAGGATAAAAATGTACTAAAAAGTTTTGCATATTCTTGTCATTGTTATAGCCTTATTAGTGAGACAGTCCCCAATTTTAACATCATCTCTATTATGGCCTGAATCATGTCCCCCCAAATTCACGTTGAAGTCCTAACCCCTAGTACTTCTGACTGTATTTGGAGATAGGACCTTTAAGGAGGTAACGAGGTAAAATGAAATCATTAAGGTAGGCCCTAATCCAATATGACCGGTGTCCCTATAAAAAGAGGTGATTAGGACACACACACACAGAGAGAGAGAGAGAGAGAGAGAGAGAGAGAGAGAGAGAGAGAGAGAGAGAGAAGGTCATGTGGAGACACAGAGAAGGCAGCCATCTGCAACCCAAGGAGAGAGGCCCCAAATGAAACCAACCCTGCAATACCTTAATCTCAGACTTCTAGCCTCCAGAACTATGAGACAATGAACTTCTGCTGTTTAATCCACCCAGTCTGTAGTAGTTTGTTCTGGAAGTCCTAGCCAACGAACGTGACATCCAAAGGACTTATGACTAAGTAGGGCCTTGCCTGATAATTGCTGTTAGACATTTGTTGCTGTTCCAAATATTTCCAGCTTGCCACCTCCTGGGGAACATAATGTTATTGTACCTCCCCACTCCCTGAGAACTTAGGCATGGCCACATGACATGCCTTGACCAATGAAATGTGATGGGAACTTTAACACCCTGAGCACAAGTCCCCCTGCTCCTTTTTCCCTCAGCCACAGCAAGGAGCTGTGCTCCCAAAGAGGCTGTTCCCTCAGCCTGCTCTCTGGAATGAGGGACACAGGTATAGCCTCCAGACAAACCTCAATGGACTTGTAGTGAGAGCACCAAAACAAACCTTTGCTGTTTTAAGTCTTGAGATTTAAGTGTCGTTCATTACTGCAGCATATCCTAGCCTATCCTGACTGCTATATCAGTTCACTCGCAATCTAAAACATAGTCATCTCATTAACTAAATCACAAACATCTGATTGTCTCATTTGATTTGGATAATAGGCGTAAAAATAAAGCATGAATCTTTTTTTGGCTTGGATTTTTAAAAATCCAAAAATAGCTGAGAAATACATAAACAAAATGGAAATTTTAAAAGAAGTACTGAAAAAATAATAAGATAAAATATCAGATAATAGGGCACCTGGGTGGCTCAGTGGGTTAAAGCCTCTGCCTTCAGCTCAGGTCATGATCCCAGGGTCCTGGGATCGAGGCCTGCTGAGCAGGGAGCCTGCCTCTTCCTCTCTCTCTGCCTGCCTGTCTGCCTACTTGTGATCTCTCTCTCTCTCTCTCTGTCAAGTAAATAAAAAAAAATACCAAAAAAATCTTTTAAAAAATCAGATAATAAGTCCACCTATGATATCTGCATGCTGGTGAGAGAGACTGGGGCTTCTTGGAGAGGGTGGGTTGATAGCCAAAGAAGGGACAATCCAGCAAGCCTCCCTGCCTTCGGAAGGCACAGCTAAAGGAGAATATAACCACAGTGTTCCAAACTGGCTCTTCTTTCTGATTATCATCTAATTCACCCCAAACCCAGCACCTTACACAGAGGAGACTGAAGCCAGTTCGGACAGTTGAGCTGGGCTGGAACTCTTTCCTCCTGCCTCTCAGACCAGAGACCTTTGCACTCTTCTGTACTTGTTAGTCTTTTAAGAATCAAAAAATAGAATTTCATATTAGTCCACACTAGAGCCTCCTTATCCTAAAGTCTGATCATATTTCTGTTATTTACCAGTGAAGAGAAAATCATTTTTGCACTAGCATTTATTTCCAAAAAATAATGTTCATACAATCTAACTCACTTTGTACATTGTCCATTCTTTTCAGCCTAGGTGTGTGGGAACTTCTGGGGAGCCTCTAAGAACAAAATGCCTGTTTCTGAGCTTCAAGGTCTCCCACTTTTTTCCTTTACCTCAGGTAGCCTCTGACACCATGCCAGCCAGTCTCGCTGCTAGCCTGTGCTTGGCCCTCCCTACGGTTCATTCATTCAGGCCACCCCTCCTGGCCAGAACAGTCCCCTGCCTTAATGTTCTCACAACTTGCTGACTCTTCTAAACCCACTACAAATGCAGTTTTTCTTGAATAACTGCCCAACCTGAAAATCCACCCACTGCTTCATTACAAGGAACTCAACCAACTCTGTAGGTATATAAGTTGTCTAGGTGGTTGTGTCATCTATTTATCAGTCAGGTGATTTACTTATCAGTACTTTGTTCTTACTATTAGATGCATGCCTTGTCATGTCTGTGGAAAGAATGGTGAGAAAGAAAAAAATTACAGTGTGGGTTTTATAACACATTGTCTTATTACCTAGGCTGCTGTATGTGGGCAGATACATTCTTCTGTGGCACAAGGAATTGATTTTAGTTTGCCCTGATAACATACTCTATAAAGTTTGATTGGTGAACATTAGTGTCATAAATAGAGTTTCGTAAATCAGTCACTCCAGGGAGTTCATGGTATACAAATATAACAATTACTAGGGATTTTTCTTTGAAGAACATAAAATTCTAAGTATTACTACCAGGGGGGGAAAACTTTAAACTTTTTTATTCCACTCTGAATAAATATAGTATCTTCTCAAATAAGAAAGAATAAAGTTTAAAATTTCAAGCTTTAGTTGAATATCCTTTCCTTGGAAAATTAAAACAGTCCCCACATGTAATTTACTTTACATCACAGTTTATAAATCAAGTAGAATGTTAATTCATTCTTGGAATGGTAAATATCCTGTCTTACATGATTGATGGAAAAACAAAATGCCATGCCAGATTCGTCAGAAAATGTATAATTGATCTATAAAGATGCTGCTTTCCTAACTAGTATGACATGCCAAAAATGAGCGTTTACTTTAGAAAATTGCAAAATCCAATACATTGTGTACTGACCATATTCATTACATTTTAAAAAACATCTGTTGGCAATTATGTGTCAAGATGGGCTTGTCAAATCTTTGCTAGAGAAGAAATTTTTGTCAAAGCCACACCATCTAAATTACTTTCAGTTTTAACTGTGAACACATGGTGGATTTTAAAAGAATCGTTTCATGCTCACAGGTAACTGGACAGAGAATTGGGTAACAGTTTTATTCATCTGCTCAAATGTAGCAATGAGTCCGAATCGAGAGTAGTCAAGCAAATAGGTTGCCCCACTCACTATGTGCTGTAGCTAACAACCAGTGCTGTGATCACCAAAAAATTTGAACATAGGAATCTTTTTCTTCTTCTTCTTTTTTTTTTTTTTTTTTGTCACAGAGAGAGCACAAGCAGGGGGAGCAGCAGGCAGAGGGCAAAGCAGGCTCCCTGCTGAGCAAGGAACCCGATGCGGGAATTGATCCCAGGACCCTGGGATCATGACCTGAGCTGAAGGCAGCCGCTCAACCGACTGAGCCACCCAGGCATCCTTATAGGAATCTTGATACTTCTTATCTTCTTTAGAAGCCACGAGTTTCTGGTCAGCCCAAATGCTACTCATAGAGGGTCCTAAGGCCCAAGCTGAGTTCTTTCTGGGGACCTCAAGTCCAGCCAGGCTTACTGAAATATAAAGAGAGATTCCCACACATCAGAACCAAAGCTTTATTAATTCCCCCATGTCCCCGAGAATAACCAAAATAAAATGAAGCTTTCATTACTAGTAACGGAGACAGCCCACTTACTGTCCTCCAAAAAATCTTTTAATTTAGCACTGAAGATTGAGTGGCTCCTTCAGTATTCTTCTCTTGAGATAAAATAATCCCAACCCTTCTGACTATAAAGTTGTATTTTCTCACCCTTCTTTAGCTTTGTTGTTGTAATCTAAACCCCTCCGTCTCAGAGTCTCTGGTTGTGGAATATATCAAACAGTGCTTGGAGAAAGGGTGGGCCACACCTGACTGTGGACCCCTTTCCTGACCCTCACTAGTAATGCAACCTGGGGCAAGTCGTGGAACCTCTCTCTGACCTCCAGTTTATTCCTCTAGACTGCGGAGACTGCGATAATTCTATTACAGAAAGCATGTAGCATCGAACCTGAAACACAGCTCCCCAAAATATTATTTTCCTTCTCTCCCCAAATCACTGTTGCAGTGAAAAGTCAGTTGTCTATGATTGTGCTGTCTACTACGGCAATCATCAGCCACAAGTGGTGATATGTATTTAAATCAATTAAAATTAAATTAAAAATTCAGTTCTTCAGTTGCACTAACCACATTTCAAACAGTCAGTAGCTACATGTAACTAGTGGCTACCATATTAGACAATGCAAATATGAAACATTTTCATTAGAAAATTCTATTGGGTAGTGCTGGTTACCTTATCCACTTGGATTTTGAGGCTTTCCAAACACATCCATGTCAGTCTCTAAACTATGTCGTGTGAAATCTTTCCTTGGTGACAGGAATAAATGTAAACTCTCTTTTCTATCACATCTCCTTTAGAAAGAACCTGTCTCTAGCTCTGCATTTCAAAGGATTCATTCTCACTGGTTCAATCTAGAAAGGCTCCCTTCTTAACCTCACAAATTCAGAAAACCATCACAGCCCATCGTAGTTCAGACCCGCATTCTAGAGCCCTTGGCACTGCAGGTGCCCCTTGCTGTTTGCCTTGCTGTTGAGAGTCTGGTGGGGTGTAGGTGCGATGCTCCAAGCCCTGGGTCTTGTTCCTGTCTCTGGGGGACTTGCTGCAGACAGTGTGAGCAGCAGGTAGCTTATGGGTCCAATGTTGAGGAAAAGAAATTCTTCCATGAGTCCTAGGCACCTTCAAGGAAGAGATCAGGAAGCCAAATGTTCTAGGAAAACAGCTCAGTTCGTCAAACAGGGTTTCTGTTCTTTCCATGACCAGCAAAGTGCCTTCCTCCATTGGTTTTAGGACAGATGTTACAGGCCTGAAGACATAGCATGGAAAATATATATGTTTCCAGTGCTTAACTGAAACAAAAGCTCGAGTCACCTTAGGGCATGCAAGATGCAGACCCAAGGAGTGACGTGAGCAGCACTGTCCACAGGTGTTCCTGGTTCCAAGTCTCCGAGAGAAAGGATCATCTCAGTCACACCTGAGATTCAGTTAATCAGGTTTCAGTAGTCAAAGGCTGATTATCTATATTATTCTCCCAATCCCACCTACCTTCACTTTCTTTTTTTTTTTAAGATTTTATTTATTTATTTCACAGAGGGAGAGAGATCACAAGGAGGCAGAGAGGCAGGCAGAGAGAGAGGGGGAAGCAGGCTCCCCGCTGAGCAGCGGGCCTCGATCCCAGGACCCTGAGATCATGACCTGAGCCGAAAGCAGAGGCTTTAATCCACTGAGCCACCCAGGCGCCCCCCTACCTTCACTTTCACCTGCCAAGGAGAATGGAAACAGGATATATATTCGCATTCTCTGACATACTAATAGCTCTGATGAAAGGTTGGGTTAAGAAGCCTAAAAATAATGGCTAAGATTTTATTTGATGGCCCAACAAGTTTTAGTCCCTGCCATCCCCTCTCATCATTTGTGAAAAGGAAGCCACAGCTGGATGCATTATTTTCAAGGTTATATCTAATTTTTTAGGTTAATAGCTATAATAATAATAGCAATCACTCACATAGCCATTACTGTGTGCTTTATAGATGTATAGCTATTAGCACATACAAACCATTAGGAGGCACCACAAAAGTGCAGAGCAGTCCAGTAACACATGGGTGAAGCTGCTCTTCAAACCCTGCAGTCTGGCTCCAAGTCCACGCTCACAGCTGCTGTTACAACCAGCAAGAGCTGAGAGCAAGGAATCAAAGACTTGCAGTTAGAGTAAGCTCCTCCCACCCCCAGCCCCCTCTTCAGAGGCAACCAGGGTTCCCAGCTTCTGATTGTCCTTCCAGATGGTCTGTGCAAGCATCAGCATGTAGGAAGGAGTTGTGGTGTTACATCATGTGGTCTCACTCATAAATAAATAGTTGTTGTTTTTACCGGTTCTCTAATAACTGATATCATCTGTCCTTTCCAAGCCCCATGGGGGGCTCGCATTGGCGAGATCACGGGTGAGAGGAGGGGAGAAAACTAAGTTATCAATAAAAAGTACTCAGACCTTTACAAAATAGTCCATCCACCACAGCGATTCCATCATCCCTGGTTGGGACTCTGAACCCTGCCCCAGGTTCAAGTCTCTAAGGGATTCCTTCCTCTCCTGCAGGGTCTTTTTCTCCTCTCACTCCTCCTGACCCTGCCTTTCTGCCAGAGAGAGTAGCTGACAGTTGTGCGGCTTGGGAGCAGTCACTTCTCTAGGCTCCCAGCCTGGCCTGACCCCTATTGCCGGCTAGATTCCACAGCCTAAGCTGGGGGTGGATGTGAAAGGAGATGTCCCTTCACCAGCTGCTTCAGCCCAGAATTGGTGGCATCTGCCAATATGGTCTTCTCCAGGCAGGGCCACTGAGGTGTTCCCAGACTGTGTCCCCCAGTGCTGGCACAAGCAGACTCCCTCCACACACACAGGGCAGCCTTACACTTCTGCTTCCTGCCAGTAGTAACTGCCTCAACAATGCATTAGGAATTTTCCCACTGGTATAATAAAATCACGTTCACGTTGGCTTAATAAATGTGGTTTAATGGTTCTTGTAACTGTAAAGTCTTGGGATAGGACAGGTTTCAGGGGGGTCCTGAGCCAGCAGGTAATATACCCCCCAGGTCTTTCCGTGCCTCATTTCTACCGTCCACCGAGCTGGCTGCATCCTGATGCCTACTTTCCAGAGGGAGGCATGATGGCACCAGCGGCGTCGGGGCTGCAGGCTCCCTCTCAAAGGCGCGGCAAGGGGAGGAGAGAGCACGCTCTCTAGAGGAGCAAGCCAGTTTCTCTCCAAGACCTCACCAACAGCCCGTGATTCACCCACCCGAACAGGGTCCCGAGCCTACACCTGAACCTCCCTCCCCCGCAATGACCAGGGGGTGAAGGGCCCCGCTGACCACTACAGCCTCCTCTCCAGCCCCAGCCATCTGACGACCTGTCCCACTCCCAACGTCACTGTGCCACAGGGACACCCCCCACCGTCCATGCTGGCTGCGCCCCGCCCCCTTATCCGCCGTCCCCAACTTCATTGTCTGGGAAACCAAAGTTCCAAGCCTTGGAGAACTGAACTGAAGCAGGTTCGCTCTGAAACCCAAAGGATTTCGAAATCGAAGCAACGGCAGAGAGCAGCCGGGTCCCCGACTGCGCTGGGGGCGCAGCGCACGGTGGCGGCGGGCAAGCTGCGCTCCCTCGGAGGAGGAGTCTCCACTGGCCCCCTGGTCCCTCTGCCCGCGCAGCCTGGGCCAGACACCCCGACCCCGCGCCGCCGAGGCGCCGCCGAGTCCGGACTTCGAGCCGGCGCCGCTGGGGCCCAGGCAGAGTGGGGCGGGGCGGAGGGGCCCCGGGGCTGCGGGAAGCGCTGAGAGGGC